>JAPEVF010000203.1:0-71908 GCA_029747585.1 Pleurotus djamor | reverse complement strand
TTGACGAAGCAGGATACAATAGGATACAGGGCTAAGGGCCATTTTAGGCNTTGTGATAGAGGGAGGGCAAGATGAAAAACTCACCAACACGGAAGACGATGCGCTTGTAACGATTCGCATGCAAAACTTGAGGAGCGGCAGTCGTATTGTCAGAAACTGATCGAACGGCTGCAAACATCCGCCGATGTCGGCCCTATAAAAACGGAGAAGGCTGATAAGAACGGAGGAAGCTCATAGAAAGCTGTAGGCAACTTACGTTATGCCTGTTCATGTACACGAGGACAGCCACGGAGCAGATAACTTCTCCAGCAACGGAAAGTGCTGTCCAGGACATTTGGGTCGTCATCTACCAGTATACATCAAGGTTAGAATCATGGGGTAGCGAAGAGGGAGAAAGTATGTACTAACCTGCCAGATGAAACGAGCCTCCTTGCTTGGGTTGGTGTACCAGCAGACTTTGATGAACGGATCCCATCTACAGTGTGATGAGCGGTAGATCGGACTGCTATACAGGGTCGACTCACCCGTATTGGTTTGCGGCGTAGGGGGGAACAGTCAAGATGACGGAAAGGACGGCTGAAACAATAAGATACCACTTCTCCATGTACTGGCCATTGATGCGGTGAATGACCACTAGCCTGTTGGGACAAGTTTAGATGGGCCTGATGGGAAGGAATGGTGGATTGGGAGGCTTACTGGAGGTTGAGAGCGATACAGAAGAACAAGAAACTCGAAAATTGAAGAGTGAGCTGTGGGAATGATGAGCGTGCCGTACGGGTACAATGACACTGAGTCTCTTACCTGAAGAAGCCAAATCGAAAGACCACATATGGGACTGGGACCAGTCCGCGTGCCGCCAACTGCGCTGGCGATACCAAACACCATGCTATAACAGTCAAGATAAGACCAATATTCACATGTAGAATCATGGGAACTTACTTCGCTGCGAGCGCGTAGATGACGATGCGGAAGCTGACACGATCGAGGTGTGATCGAGCTTTCCGGTGTAACAGAACGCTCAAGATGATGATCAGAACAAGACCACAAAGGCCTCCGCCAACTGCTGACGGGATCGCCCAAAGATTGTTGCTGCACGGGAAACAAGTCAATTCCACGGGCAAACNGGGGGGATGCTCGCTGATGAGACATACGAGATGACGGCCATCTCCTCGGTGAATTCGAAGGCCATGGTTGCCGGTGGGTATCGGAGAGGCTTCGACGGCTTGGTGAGAAGGAGAGGAAGGCCTCTCGAAGGAGGGGTGGTTGGCTTTCAAACACCATTCCGACTGCTCCTTTACATATGCGGAATTGACGCCTCTGAGGATCTGGTGGCTGTAACGATTAGAGGTGTCGCGGAATCAGAAATCACTTACAAAATTGTTGAATGTTACAAGTCCCTTGAACGCCCTGGAGGCGCCTGACACCTGTGTTTTTCGCTCGTCCGGTCTCTTTTGTAATCCGTCATCTGGCCTTGCCTGTCATGCACCTCATACACGCCACACCTAGATGGGCATAGATACCGCAGAATACCCCGCAATGCCTCAGATTTTCCCATCATCTATTATCTTCCTTCTTGGGCAAATGCAGGTAACGCGGTAACGACGACTCGATGACCAGGAAAAAACCTTCGCAAACGATTTCACTTAGCGTGAAGCAGGCTAGGTGGCGCAAAAATAGGGAGTCGATGCGGTGCTCGRAAAAAAATCTGGGACTCACTAAAAGATACCTCTTGGGCTATCGGAGGGTGCCGATCCATCAATTATGTCACTGTCACCAAACGGGTTTGGCGGGTTTGGGTTTCGAACTAACTAGACCAAAAATAGCCACGATCAGCAAAATCGAGGCACGGAGTCCAACATACCAACTTGATCGATGATCATCCTGTCATTGTGGCAAGAGGATGAAGCAGCGATAGATTGTTCCTGAACGAGGTTTGTTCATCTTTAGAACATTTAGAGGTCGCGATCAAGTCATTCCGGGGCCGCAAATTCGCGTAAATCGCTGCCTCCCTGAACAACGGATGTGGAGATGTACTTCTCATCACAGTCGTTATCTTCTTGAGAGCTCACAGACACAATCATATGCTTCCTCAGTTGCTCGCGTTCCTGCGCATCCGTCAATCCTAATTGTTGGTATGATAAATAGCATCTTGAAGTCAGTAATTGATGGGGTTGTGTCGACGTCTAATGGGTGATCCCATCGTAATAAGCTTATGAGTTTGCTGGGAGTACATGTGCATCAAGAGGGTATGCTATTCCGATAATGAAACCAACTCACTGTGTACGAGAAGAGACCTAGCTTCGAAGTGGCGGCGGCGTCCAAAATTTCAACTCGACCAAAACAAGCTCAATAATAGTTCATGGATGCACTGAAATTAAAACTTGATGACACCGATAATGTTGTCAGAACATGATAACAAAGGGGCTAGGGATCATCGAGGACAGAGAGCTACTTCGAAGAAGGACGTCATGGGCTTAGAGAGGAATGGTGAAAAGGGAAATGCTTCGGCGCACGAAGAGGGTCCTAGGTGAATAGCGGCTGCCTGTCCGAGCTCTCATTCCCCTTGGTTCACCACGCAAAGAGATAGGAAGAGTACTGGAAGATAAGCCTAAATATAACCGTCAGTCCCTATCAGTGCAATGTTGGGCTTATTGGCGGTGCCCTCACTGTTGATCAATATGTCGGTCATGGCGTTGCGGTTGCTGATCACGAAATGGCGTGAGGTAGACGTTGGGACGTCAACGCGTCAATCATCGGGTATGATTTCGTTCTTCCAGCCACCTCACCAGGACGCCCTGGAGGTGCTCAGAGGTGCTCTAAGAAGCTTCCGGATCTGAGAGGTCAAGGGTTTGGCATTAGTGAGTTCATCCAGGGTCGAGACAAAGCAACTGGTGCCAGCTGGTGCCTGCCTTGAGTCGAGAGGTGTCGTGGGTAGAGGTCGTGAAGGTATTGGTTCGGGATACGTACGACTTAACTACCGGGTTAAACCCTGATGCTGAAGGCTTGATACGCCACTTCCTCTGATCCGCGGGTCTACTGAATATACACCGATGGTCGCATGCCAGTCGCTTCGCGAGTACCAGGGCAATTGTGAATGGAACCTTTGTCGCCAAATCCTCATCTTGACGATGAGACCTGACGAAGGTATTCACTTTGAGTAGTTTCTGAGTCCGGGACTGTGGGTTGACCAACCGTAGGGTTGCCGTAGGGAGGATTCTGCGTGGAGTGAAACATGTCGGAATGTCGAGCCCGCCGGTGCTTTTTGTGGATCCATTTCTTTATCGGAGTCATATTCAGGAACTCTTGAGGATGGTCTCGTCCAGAGTCGCGGGGCAGCGTTTCCAGGAAAGAGGCATCAGCGAAACATCAATTGAAAGTTCGACTTCAAGTTGCCAGGCTCAAGAGGGCTCAAGACTCAGAGGAGTTCTGGGGCTCTGGGCGCTCCGCGGTCAAGCGCTCAAAGCCAACCACACTCAAACTCGGAACTAGCACAGTGCACACAGCGCACGACGGGTCACTTGTGATGATAAGACTTGATTTTATGTATTGGTGTCATATCGTAGTAAATTGAAAAGACTTAAATACAAGATTAGGGCAACATTAAGGTGTAAGATAAGTAGAGTACAAGACAGGTGTTGAGAAGGAACGACACAGCAGGCCTGGGTTGCTCAGATTGTGACGTTGTCGCTATCCCAGTCGCCTCCTGTAACCCATCGAAAGGATACATCCGGGAAGAGGCTTTCAGAGGCAATTTCCAACTGGAGTTGTGCCTGGGATGCGTCGGGATCTGGAGACGAGTCCAGGAATTCTTGGTAGCTAGTGTAACTCGGGGATGGTTGCAGGGTGCCGTGAATGAAGAGGAGCTTCGAACGGTCTACGGGGGGTAATACCGCGAAAACAAGCAGACATGGGTGGAACTGAGCCAATCGTGTTGGAGTAACATCTCCGATCTGGGCGTAAGCTGCATCGGACATGTCGGGATGGAGAGTAATCATCTGAGGGAAACAGGTCATGTCGACGATGCAAAGGAGGGGCGGCAAATCATTTCTCCGAGTAGCGACCACGAACTTGTGATAAAACAGGACGAGCCTGGGTAAGAAACGAGCAATCAACGTTCTTGATCGGAGGAGAATGGTCTCGAAGTCTTCGTAGGGCATCATATAAGCTACTCGACCGATATTGTAAGCTCTCAAACCATATACCTGGAGCGAGGTAAACTCACCATGGTTGACACAAACGCTTCGGTGATTTCCACCACGCCAATCCAATCCTTGACACACGGTGTTGCAATAGAGTGCCTTACAATGGCCACACTGATAAAAATGCTTGCGGAACGCCTTCGTTCCACACTGACACATGACCCTTCGTGAGTTTAAGCTGAACAATTCAATTCAGCAGACTCACACTGGTACACATCTTCAGCGGAGAGTCTCTTCGCTCTTTAGCGCTTTTGCCCTCGGCGAAGCATTCCTTGAATAGCGACCAAGCTCCTTCAAGCTCAGGCGTTTCAAAATGGCCCTGCCAGTTTTCTTCTTGGAGCTCATCCATCGGCTGCATCAATGCCTTGATATTTGACCGATACAAGCAGAATTGACCGAAAATGTTGAAGAATTTGGCGATGGCAGGAAAGAGTGACTTGTGAGGTTCATTGAACTGACGAGAGGCTACGGCAACCAGTACAAGTAAGATATGACTTTTGAAGATGATTCGCGCTTGGCTTTGACCCGCTGTGCGCATCGAATAGGTAAGATATTCGATTAGTTCGGCTATGGTTTGACTGGTGCCAGAAGTGGCTATANCCCCCCAGCACGCTGACGACGATTTGAACTGCATTTTGAGCATGAAGTTCGCGGTGTATTTCTTCGGTGAGGCTACAGCCAAGCATGACGCCCGAATAGACCGAGATGAGACTGGCAGGCGAAGTTTCTCTGGCATCAACGCGAAGGTAGGTGAGTAAGCATGTGGCAAAGCTAGCGGAGGAGCCTAGCGCCTCGACCATAACCATCGTAGTGGGCGCATCTTCAAATTGGACAAAAAGCTTGACAAGGAGACATATCATTTGGCAGACTTGGAGGCTGACGGACCGGTTGCCTGCCGATTCGAGCCACCAAGAGGAGAACAGGTGGATGAAGGATGGCGTGAACATAACCGATACGTAGTCTTTTCCCGTGCAAGAGAGATAGAGAGCGCAGAGCTGACACATCGCAACGACTTGGAAAGTAGAATCGGACATGGAGTCGCTGTCGTTGATGAGGGTCTTCGTAGAGCGTGGTAGAGGGGAATGTCGATGATAGAGGAATGTCGAATGGACCCATTTCCATATGTCAGTCCATATCGCTTTAAGCTTTTCGATCAACGACATTTCTTGTAACATGTTGCTTTCATAGCGTATCAGGGTAAGCGATATCCCTTAGAGCAGTTTAAGGACAATTCGACAACGAACGACGGGGGCTTCGGTAGGAAGAAAACACTTCTTCAGAACTTCGATCGAAGGAGGACTTTCTGCAAGGATTTCGGCGAAAATGTCCCATATGTCAAGCTGTTCTTTGATGTTGAGGTGTTCTATGACCGCGACAAGTTTCTTGATTGCGTCGTAGGAGCCATCGCGTGCTTGCGCTTTGCAATTCTCCTATAGATGGCACTATCAATATGGTAACGGAGGTTACGCTCGAAGGACTCCTTACTAGGTCAAAAGGGGGCATGGGCCTTCGAGCCAAGAGAGGCGTTGAAGACAACGAGAGTATGCCCGAGGCGGATGGGGCAGACAACGATTGATAGAAGATGGTCCCTGGTGTTCATTGGTTCGACGAGGTATTGCCAATTGATAGCTTGCGTGCCGCGCGTGCACTGTGCTGAGTGTGTTCTTTTATGATATATTGTTGTATAACTCTTGCACATTGCTTTTGACAGAAAATCCTGCAGGCTTGGTGTACACATACCAATCGAACATCGTCGATACACGGGTGACAGTGGCTCAAAAAGAAGGCTATGTAGACCTCGGGCGCTCCCGCGCGAACACCAGCGCCGAGAGTGACATAGACATTGGCTCCTATCCAATAGGGTTTAGCCCAGTAATGACTCGCGATGTGCAATTAAATAAGAAGGTGATTTCTGCGAGGAAGATGTCGAAGAATAAATTAAGAATAAGTAAGCGTAGGTTTCAGTATGGCCTACAAGAAAGAGGATCGGTACGGTTGCGGTGCGGGCGAAACTCCTAGCACTGGGAGTTTGCGACTGGAGTTAAATCCAAATATTCTCAACATCCCATTCACCGCCTGTCACCCATTGAAAGGATACGTCCGAAGGGGGACTAGCCGAAGAAATATCCAACTGGAGTTGCGCTTTGGCGGACTCGGGGTCAGGAGACATGTCCAGGAATTCTTGGTAGCTTGTGAAACTCGGCGACGGCTGGAGTGTACCGTGGATCAAGAGGAGACACAGACGGTTTGCCGGGGGCAACACCGCGAAAACGAGTATACAGGGGTGGAACTCGGAAAGTCGCATAGGTATGACCTGTCCTGTGGCAGCGTAAGCTGCGTCAGACATGTCGGGTCGCAGAGAGATCATTTGCGGAAAGCAGGTCATGTCGACGGTGCAGAGGAGTGGTAGTGCGTCGTTCCTCTTTGTATCGACCACATATTTCTGGTAATACAGGGCGAGTGTGGGCAAGCAACGAGCGATTAATGCCCTCGCTCTGAGGTTGATGGTTTCGAAGTCTCTGTAGGGCAGCATAAGGTCTATAAGTTTGGAGATTTTTAAGCTCCTCCAATGCAGCAATCTCTGGAAGTAAGTGGGCTTACCATGGTTTATACAGACTTTTCGGTGATTCCCACCGCGCCAATCCAATCTTTGGCATTCCGTGTTACAATAGAGGGTTCTGCAATGGCGACACTGACGAAAATGCTTGCGAAACCCCTCCATTCCGCACTTAAGGAGAAATAATTGCGTGAGTTCAAAGCCGTAATCAAAATTGTATGGTACACCTACACTGGCACACATCCTCAGAGACGAATCTCTCAGCTCCTTAGCGAGCCGGCCTCCTTCCAAGCATTCTTTGAACAACGACCAGGCTCGCTCTATCTCAGGACTTTCGAAGTGGACTTCGCCCTTCTCTTGTTCGAGAATGTCCATTGACTGAATCAGCTTCTTCATAGTCGACCGATGAAGGCAGAATTGACCGAAAATCTGGAAGAAATCGGTGATATAGGAGACGAGAAGACTTGAGGTCGAGGGTTCGTCGAAATGGCGGGCAGCTGTGTCAACGAGTGCAACGAAGATGCGACTTTTGGAAATGATTGATACCTGGCTCTGGCCAACGAAGAGCATCGATTGATTGAGATACCCGATTAAATAAGCAAGGGTCAGGCCTTGCGCAGAACTCGCGGCGTGCTCGAGGATCTCGATGACTATCGACACGGCCTTTTGGGCAAGGAGTTCCCGTTGGATTTCTGCGGAAAGATAACAGTGAAGAATAAGCACTGCGTGAGATAAAATAGGTTCATAAGTACGATCAAGTTCTTTCGAGGCTGGGAGGCGAAGGTAGGCGAGTAAGCCGGCTGCGAAATTCGCAGAGGAACCAAGCGAAGCGACCATCATATCTGTATTCTGGACCGCGTCCTTCGACTGTGCAAAAAGGCTGATAATATCACAGAGGGATCCACAAATGCAAGTGTTGGCTGGAGGGTCGTTGGCCAAGTAGTACCACCAACCAGTGACAAAGTGGATGAAGGATGGCTCGAACATGACGGATGTGTAATCTGGTCCTGCAGAGAAGAAAAAGTGCGCGGCGAACTGACACAGCCCTGCAAGCCTGATCGGCGTGTGGATGGTGTCGTAGTTGTGGATGAGAGCCACCGTAGCGTACGGTATTGACGTATGGAGATGGTAGAAAAAACCCCAATGGAGCCATGTCCATATGTTCGGCCACATCAATCTGAGCTTGTCGACTAACGGCGCTGCTTCCCCTTTGTCGGACTCGAAGAAAAGAGACAAGGTGATTGTGATAGAGTGGAGAATCCTGGTGGCCACTGCGCAGCGCACAATGGGAGCTTCAGTTTGAAGGACACACTTTAGCAAAACGTAGATGCAAGGAGGACCTCCGCTGAGTATTTCCGCGAACAGGTCCCACACTTCGAGTTGGTCTTGGATGGAGAAATACGGTGCAGCATAAGCGAGAGAGTGTATTGCTTCGAAGGAGCCTTGACGAACTGCTGCTTTGTATTGCTCCTATTTTTTCTGTTTTAACTGCGGTGAAGGTTGATATCAAGCGAAGCCTTTACCAAGTCAACTGCATCAGTGCGGACTGAAGCCATGAGAGCCACGCGGAAGACGAAGGTTTATCGATCAATAGTCCTCTGAAATCTGTGATACTGGGAACGAGTATCCTTGGAACAGCGGCGGATGCCAACAGTTCTGGACCCTGGCGTGCAATNAGATGAGTCCGGGGGTCTCAGAGGTATTTCTTGGTACCGCGAAAACGAGTGTATAGATGCAAGGGGCCTATGCGACAAGGTGGTTTCTGTCAGAGAGGTAGATTTGAAATGACGAAAAGTTTTGTGTTTACAGCCTCCAGGCATCCAACCCCCGTAGAGGGCAACCGCTGAGCTTCAGACATTCCATTGGTTGTGCGACTTGAGCAAAATCATTGACCTACATCTGTATCCTCTTGCATGGAAGCTGGTATGGCCAAAGCGAGGCGGCGTTGTGGTACCAGAGAGGCCCATTTGTCGAGGGGCTCATGTATCCACCCAAGCACCCTTCTCTGACAACAGCATCAATGGGGTAGTGGTAACCTGGGTCGTTGCCAATTGGACATCGACCCGCCGCGAGTTCGATTCTCGCTTGATGCATTTTTGCTTCCTTCCCACCACCGTGTTATTTGCTTGTTTCCCTTCGCAACGGTTGATCCTACTCAAGTTTCTTCATTCTTTCGTCTGGTCGTCCTTCTTTTGCTCCAATGGTCTTGTCTGCCGTCGGTAAGAAGCAGTTTGTTGCTCATTGTACGTCTTATTCCACCGATCTTTTCTTGGCCGAGCTCGTTTGCTCATCTTAGTCGTTTATTATTCTTGTTCTATCCACCACCTCTTGAAATTTGGAATTTAACGCGTCGTGCGCTACCGATGTACTCGCTCGTCTTCATGGTCATGGTAACCCATCTCTACAACCTCGACCGCCCATCGCAATAGTATCCTTGTTCGTCGTCAACCTCATCGTCCTCGGACTCGCTGCCAAGGTCAATGAATTTCAGGAATTCTTCTGTGAGTCCTTAAACTTATTTTGGAGTGAAATATCGGCTCAATTCCATGTCAAGATGCCGCCGACCTCTTCCCACTCGCGCTCTCTATCATCACCTTGACCGTCCTCGTCGCTCTGTAGGTCAAGTCGCGTTTTCAACGATGAAACATAACTCACAAATCGCCCTCCACCATAGCTTTATCCTGGACTTTGCCATTGTCAACTCGTACTCCGGGAGACCCCAGTTCTTAATCCCCCTCTTCGCAGGATTGAGTGTCTTCTGGCTGGGTGAGTTTGTTCCCGAGATCTCCCAACTCCCCGTTGTTACAAGGTCTGATATGTTTCTCACAGCCTTCAACGCGTTCTCCACCTCACGTTGGCGTTTCGTCCCCCTTGAGTGCGATTCCATCCCAGATGGGTTCCCCGAGACCAAGGGATGGTGTAAGAATCTCCAGGCGTTGAAAGCGTTCGTCTGGATTGAATGGGTTATTTGTGAGTCATCCTCCCTTTGATGGCCTCGGCGTTACTCGCACTTTGTCTAATTTCAACGAATGCCTAGGTCTCTTGATCACCCTCGTAACCCTTCGTTTCACGATCACCCAAAACACACGAGGTCATAAACATATCTTCAACGGTCCCCTCTCCCGATACAAACCCACCCCTCCCGGACAAGGCATTGGATATAACTTTGGCGGCCCCTCCCGAGGAAGCGAGTTCCTTCAATATTAACGGCGCACAATTGATGAGGCCTCAGTAAAAAGAAGATAACTTGGATGTCCCCCACCCAGCTGGTCTGGTGTACCTGCCTCTAATGGTGAAGAATCGTTACCCCTTGTACCACGCGTTCATTTGACCCTCCGTTCTTTTTGACTTTCATTCGTTTATATTTATGTGATTATCTTTTTTTTATCTTTAACTTTTATAGCGTGTATCCCCCTGCTGTGTTATACCTAGGGTTTCCTCTTCTCGTTATTAAGACATTTAGCTTGACGCTGCGATTTTTCGCTGAGTGAGGTCGTCTTTACCTTTCCCTGCTCGCGTGCTGGAGACATCATAGAAGTTTGACGTGAATATGCTGGTCTACAAATTGTCCTACAAGATATGGATAACGCAACGTAGATTGGCTCTAAAGCCACAGATGTACACCAACCCACGCTTTTCGTCTTGGCTGGGGCGTCAGCCCTACGGTACAATGACGCTCTCATGCAACAACTTTTACACCGCCCCAAGCGACTTTCTGCCCACCTCGACCACCCCTAGCACCTTCGGGTTTCGGTGCATCCGCTTGTGCGGAAGGGCCGTTAGTTGCTGGTGCTCCAGGGAGCTTTGCAGCCGGTAGAGGCATATGCCGGAGGTCCTCCAATATACGTTGTGTGCGTTCCGTGTTCTTGATGAACCAACCGGCATAGCGGCGTCCAACGGTAGATTCCGCGATATGGACCATGTTCTACGCAAACCAAAGGTCAGACCACGGATGGAAGAGAAAACGACAAAAGACGTACCCCGTCAATGACGAAATTCAAATCACTCGTCGATATCGTCTGACCATCGAGCAACCCCTTCGAAGGAGCCGCAGCCTGCGCAGCATCACCAACCACAACCCGACTGACACTCCTGCTGGACTGCTTCATCACCATCATCTCCTGGATCATCTCCTCCTCATCGGTATCCAAGAAGTTTGCCAATTTGGATGCACCCAAGCTCGTGTAGAGCTTGAGGAAGCTTCGAAGTGTGGGCACTTGAGATTGAGCACTGACGTCAGCGAGGAAAAGCGCGAGATGGCGGTGCGTAGAATCTTGCTGTGTCGTTGGGGCGGGGGTGTTGGGTGAGGGTGAGTTGGGTGATAAGAGAGTGGCTAGAGCTTGAGGGTCATCGTATGGCGGTGGGTTCGCATTGATGAATTTTGGGCAGGAATGGATGAAGAGTTCTTCAAACGCAGGCGTAGCGTCATCCCTAAGAAAAGAACGAGCGATCAGGCCTGTCGTTTTCAGCTTGTAAAACATCAGAGAGTATACTCACCCTCCCTTTGACATCTTAGCTATCTGATCAGCATACCTCTCCTTGGCGAGATTCGCAATATTATCGTCGAGACGACTGGGGGATAGGGCATTGCACATGGCGAACATGGCGTACATCCGATCACCCGTTTTGTTGATTTGGTCGTATTGGTAACTGCGGGTGTGGTATTGGCGCATGCGCATTATGAAGTTCAGGATGGTCACGATGGCACGGATGGCGTCGGGATACCGTCGGAGCATCATGTAGCAGAAGGAAACGTAGTAATAGGTGGCGACATGGCAGGCGGTCACTCGGGTGAAAGGTGACTAGTTGTGGGATGGATGATCAATATGAATTTAGACAGGTAGGAAGTGGGTGGATAAGCACCTTTTGGTTGAGCTCGACGTTCTCCATGACCTTGAGAGCAAGGGTAAAGTCACCAAGGAGGACATGGACACGGAGGAGGCCGATGATACTGAAGTAACCAAGCATACGATAGAGGGGGAAGACACCGTATTCGCCAACTATCTCTCTGTAGCAAGATGTAGTGGGTGGTCAATTATTAGGCTAGAGCAGGAAAACGCACGCGATTTCTTCTTGAGACTTGCCCTCCTGTTGCGCAACGATGTACTCATTGATTTTGGATTTTTGGATGAGAGAGTAAAGAACATTGAGGACACTGTAAGAACTCCAGACCTGAAGTACATCTTAGAAACGGAGAAATGGGTTCGAGAGGGGACAGTACGTACACCACCTCCATCAGCGAGTAGGCTCAGCTCATCGTCGGTCTTTGACTTGACCTTCGATCGCCATGCGCAGAAAGATTGGTATTGATAGATAAACTCGTCGATGATATCCCATAGCCATTGCTCAGGTAGTTCAAGTTTCACAGGTCCGTCCGAGTCTACACATCGTGGGACGTAAGGTGGTGTATACTCGGAAGGTAACCAACAGAACTCACTGAGCAAGTAGTTAAATAGTTCACAGCTATTCTCGTAGGAATGGAACCGATCATCAATATTTGGCTGGAGTCTCGAGTAGACGTGGCGGTAGTAAAGTTCACGATAAAGGATAAGGAAGATGGGATCGTCGTTCACAAGAGGCGCGATGACTTCTGCTTCAGGCCATTCTGTCTTCGAGTAAAACTTTTCGGTGTATTTGTTCCAGCCACTTTCGTATGCGACGGTGATTTCGGCCAAGTTGTTTTCGAGCACGGCTTTATGGAAATGGACGATAAACTGTACGAATACGATCGGTCAACTGTTCACGAAGTTGCAGCGATATATCATTACGCTTTTGACTGCATCCGGGATCTGCGAGAACGCTGCTTGCTGAGCCATATGTTGCTGCATCGCCATGAGAGCCGCTTCAGTCAGATGAGGGGCTTGGATTTGTGCTACAAGCAGGACCATTGAACTTGTTGGAATTTTTGGAGCTCGGGGAGAGGTCACCTTCATCGTAGGCACCTTGGCCATAGTTTCCAATTGCAAGTGAGAGATCAACGTCGTGAATTTCTTCAATATCGGGCTCTGCAGCCCAGATGGCCATTCGTTGTTGCGCCATGGTTTTGTGAGGGTCAAGCGAAAGCTAATGAGTACGAGGAATAATTTTTGAAGTCTTCGTCCTGGGCGTTATTGACCGTGGGAAGGCGTTTTACTGATCGCGAAAATCATAACTTTGCCTCGACCGCGACACAACTTGACCCAACGCATGATCCATCCCTCTCCTCTCTGATATCCTTGGCAGTCATCCAGCCTAACTGCTCGGACATCCGACGTCTTTCGGGCATTATTTCGCCATGAAGCTCCCTAGAGCTTCTTTGCGGAGGACCAGTCCAGCCCATAAGCACCTTCTCACTTTCAGCTCGTTCACCGCTTGTCGACGCGTTTTATCTTATGCTAGTGCGTGTTTCGGGGACGTATGATAGGGATTGGGGGAATCTAAGAGTTGTTTTCAGTGGGATTCCGTCCGTTGGGGTCTTCTCAGGTGCAGGCCTCGGATATGGCGCCGAGACGAGGGATTCATTGCCATCGAAGTCCTAATCGCCAACACACGGACCACTACTCATCGGGTTCACCGCCAACGCGTATGGCCTCACGATTTCTAGTGTTGGACCCCTTCAAGCGGCCTGCCACCTACAACAGACGCGCAATGCATTTCAATTCCGATCAGCCGCACAGCCACACCACTCTGCATCCTCCTGTACGACCACCAAAGCCACCACCGCGTTCGAAAATGTCTTCAGACGAACCCATGCCACGAGATCCCAACAATGAAGCGCAGGCCAAACCCAAGCGCCAGAGGACTCGTCGTGGTAAGGCTGCGCCCCAGCGAGATAAACTCAGCGGTAGCCATGAGTCACCACCATTCCCTCCGTTACCCCAGTCGCCTTCTTCGTCAACGAGAGAGCCTATATCCTCCACGATGAAGTCTCGCCCAAAGTCGCCCAACAAAACGCCTCAGCAGCAGCTGAACGCATCTGAAGCATCCACCTCGCCGAATGGTCCTCGAAGTAAGAGAAATCCTTCCCCAGTGAGTATTTTGTCAGTACATTTGACTTTGTTGTTAATAACCGCTTGATTTAGTATCGAAATGACCGAGCGCCCCCTCAATATGCAAACTTCCGCCCCCATGACAGGCCCAACAACTCGTACCGCCAAACGAACAGACAGGTGCCCAGTTCTTTTGCATCGGGAACACAAGACGGTTCAGCCGGCCAATCCCTGGGACCTGGCCCTTCGCGTATCGATCTTATCAACTCTTCCCTCAACGCAAAGTATTCCGCAATGCAAGCGCAGCCACGTCGATATAATCAACCGTGGCGACAATCCCAGAACGTCCAAGCAACACAAGAGCGACCCGACGTGGCCACTGTGAGCAGGCGCGCTGATGATGTAATTCAAAGAGTCGAAGCCTTCAATCGCGCTCGGCGAGAGCGGAACGCGCCTCTTCACCTGGATCCGGCGGAAATCATTCGTCGAGAAGAGGCGAGTCTACAAGGCCTTCGTAGGAGTACTGTCCAACGGGTGGACGTGGCGATTCGGAGGGCCTTTGGCGAGCACTTTCGCGTGGAGCTGTTTGGAAGTACCTTTTACGGCGTATCCTCTGCGAAGAGTGACTTGGATCTTGTCATTGTGGTGCATCCAATCTCGGGTCGTCTCATGCTTCGACGATCTAACGGTTCATTAGGATTCGCTAAGGATGAATGGCTTTCCTCCTTCGATGACGCTACCACTCCCTAGTAAGCCGTCCTTGACCATATCTCCGTCTCAACATCTCATTACCACCAACTCCAGAGGTCTACAAAGTCCGGTAATTAAGTCCCCAATTGCAACCAATTAACTACTGAGCCCTGAATCTGTATTAGAGAAGTCGCAAAAATCCTTTTAAGGGCTGGCTTTAGGAGAGTCATGCCTGTTGTAAGTGCTGCCGTGCCTATAGGTCAGTCCAAGCGCAATTTCATTCACATCCTCCCACTTTATCTTTATTCATGCCCACCTAGTCAAATTTGTCGACGATCAAAATGGGTTCGAATGCGACATCAATGTTAACAACCAACTCGGTCTGGTAAATTCGATGATGTTGAAGAATTACTGTGACATGTCACCTGTTCTTCGGCCTATGCTGAGGTTGCTCAAAGGGTGGGCGAAGCCGCTGGCGCTGAACAACCCCAGTGGTGTGGGCCCGAGAACGTTTAGCAGTTATGGGTTGTCGTTGATGACCATTGGGTTCCTCCAGGTGTGTGATCATGGTCATGTTTACCCGACACCATGATAGTTGGTTGACGAAGCGACATGAACTGTAGTCGAAGAACCTTCTTCCCAACCTTCAAGCAGATTTACTTCCCTTGGATCCTGGCGTTGAAATTGCTCCTGGTGTCTTCTGGGTTAAGAGAAGAAACACGCTGATGAAATGTGACACTCGATGGACTCCTTATAAGGGCACATTCCCTGGTGTCGGCGATATACAAGTCCTTATGAAAGAATGGTTCCAGTGAGTGATCGTTAATATATTTACTATACAGTAAATTGTGTGCGTTGTTCGCTGATGGACGTCTATTTGGCAGATACTGGGCAACAGAATTCGATTACCAGGAGAACATGGTCAGTATACGGAAGGGTGGCATCACGAAACGCCCGATCGCTGGCCCGTCGTTGGAGAAGTCTAAGCCCAAGGCTGAGGACAAAGGCAAAGGGAAGGAAAAGGCCGAGGACGATGAAGACGAGCATGACTTGGATGTTGCTGTCTCTGAGAATGCTGAGCAAACTCCCGAGGAGTCGGAACCTATCAGAGAAGAAGACGCAGAGGATGCAGACGGTGGAGTGGAGATTGAAAACAACACCGTCCGAGCGGACGAGTGGAAGCGGCATAATTTTGTCGTTGTCGATCCCTTCGTGAGAAGACAGGTCGGTTTTCTTTTCCTTTCGTTTACACAGATATATATCATTGATCGTTTTCGTTTTTTTAAGAATGTGGTTGCTGGTGTTTCAGAAACTTCACTGCGAAGATTTAGGCAAGAATGTCAGCGTGCGATTGAGGTACTGGATAGTGGGAAATCGGTTGAGGAGATGATCGAGGGGTTGGAACCTGTAGTCATCAAGCCCAAGGCGACGAAGAAGAAGAAGCCAAAGCACACGAAGGGATATGGAGGGCAAGCACCACCAAGCGCATCAAAGAATGATTGATACATTTCGGCCAACTGATTAGGTGGTCGAGATCCTCCAGCGCCGAAGCCTTGTTCGTTTATTCATTTGTTCTCCACAAGTTTCAAGCCAATTCTCACTCGGACTTTCGCCGTGCCTGTCCCATCCACATTACCTTCGATCATCTATCCATTGTTTCCTACTATCTCTGTTCATCTGTTTGATCAGGAACCTCGATACACACCATGGCCTCTACCCGCCGAGTCCCTCACTTGATCATCTATGATTATAGACCGAAGATTCTGATTGCAGCGCTCCCTTTGTGGGCTTTTCGCTTTCGCTCGAGTTTCAAGAAAAAGGACTGGCTGTGCTGAGGTTTTTTTTTTCGCATGCCGTTTAGCACTTTCAGTGGATTGATGACATCCCTTCAATTCAGACAGATCTGATTGAAGCTTGGAATCAACGGTTGATTTCCGAGGTGGCGGATCTGTTTGACGTTCGGCTTGGAGGAAATTTAGTACACGCACTCCTAATTCATCCCTAATCCGTAGGCAGGGATTTATAGATCGCCCTTTTGTTTTGTTTGTGATGCTCATCACATCAGCCCCATCTCGATAGCGTTCGTAACCGTCGACTGGTTCGGCGCCACACTCTTCCTTGACTTGTAACCATACCCTCCTGTATTACCAACCAGCCCTTTGCTGCTGCTGCCTGTACCAATGTTTTCCTCAAAGTTGGCCCCGTCGAAGAGTAAGTCGACGACGAGCTCTTGTTGCTCGATATGGAGATACTGACATCTGCCCAGAGCCCAAAGATGCCAAAGAAAATGGTGTCATCTCGAGATCAGTAACCCCAATACCGTCGAGGCCTACGACCCCAAAACCCCCCAATNGGAGGAGCGGATATCTCGAGGTCTGGTATGCTTACCATTAGGATCTTTTCGGGTGCGTAGTCAGCCAGGGAAGCAAAGTTATGCTGTGGTTGACCAAGTTCACGTACAGGCCGAGGACTAGCGCTTGCGCCCGGACTTCACGTCCCCGAAGTGATACAGAAGGCCCTTGAGTCATCACCGCGAACGTCGACGAGCAACCGAGAAAGCATACAGCGCGGGCGCTGCTGGTGGCTTCCCTACGTCGTGCTCGAGTTCGATAAGAACGAAGTGCTCATCGACGCCCTCGGTGGTGATCTTTCCAGTCCAATTTGGAACTATCGTGCCAACTTGTGAGTCCTGGATCAGTGTCTGCATATATCGACTTTTCCCAACGATTCTTTCAAGCGATGTGTCTCGTACATCCAATCTTGCTGTCTCGGCGTACTTGAGAACGGCCTCAGCTGTACACAACCAGGAGGATATGGGTAACGATCTGCTCATGGCTCGTTTGGATTTGGCACCAATGTTGGATGGACATGTATGCCTTCCTCTTTTCTCGTCGATTGGTCTTCCAACTCATCATTTGTGCCTCTAGCATGCTTCCGATCAATGGTACACCGCCACCTCGGGTTCCGGTTCATTCCACCTGAAGATTGACTTCAAGCCGATCCGCAATGAACCTTTGACTATCGAGGCCTTCGATCTCCTCAAGGTCATTGGCAAAGGCAGCTTTGGAAAGGTCATGCAAGTCCGAAAGAAGGATACCCAACGGATCTACGCACTCAAGACGATCCGCAAAGCCCACATCGCACAGCGGCCAGGAGAGATCACCCATATCCTTGCTGAACGCACTGTCCTCGCACTCGTCAACAATCCCTTCATCGTTCCCCTCAAGTTCTCGTTCCAAAACCCAGATAAGCTGTATCTGGTTATGTCATTTGGTGAGTTTGATAACGTTGACCCTGATCAAAGTGTGTCCGCTGCACTTTTGCGAACCCATTCCAAGGGTCGAGTTGTGGGGAACTCTTTGCAGAAAACCTTGGCGTACATGTCGCTGTGGCGCTATCTTTTTCCCGCAACGTGCACGGATACGCTCGAGTTTCATGACCATGCTAATTTAGGCATCTTTAGTGAATGGAGGGGAGCTCTTCTACCATCTGCAACGAGAAGGGAAATTCAATGAAGATCGCAGTCGTTTCTATGCTGCGGAACTTCTTTGTGCCCTTGAACATCTTCATGGTTTCAATGTTGTCTATCGGTAGGGCCTTCATCTGTCCTTTTTTGAAGTAACGCTAATCCTGGTATGTCCAAGTGACCTCAAACCAGAGAACATTCTCCTAGATTACACAGGGCATATTGCTCTCTGTGACTTCGGTCTCTGTAAGCTGAACATGTCTGAAACGGAAAAGACCAACAGTGAGTATGAACCCTCATTCATTACCTAGACCGTCTAACGCTATTGTTAGCTTTCTGCGGTACCCCAGAGTACATTGCTCCCGAGCTGTTGGAGAGTCAAGGTTACACTAAGACCGTGGATTGGTGGACGCTCGGTGTCCTTCTCTACGAGATGATGGTGCGTCATCAGGCTACACATGTCAAGGCACATCTAATGCCATGAGTAGACTGGTCTCCCGCCATTCTATGACGAGAATGTCAACACGATGTACCAACGCATCCTCACCGATCCCCTCAACTTCCCCGCCGACATGCCAAGTGAAGCTCGCAGCGTCATGGTAGGCCTCCTCCAACGTGACCCCACAAGACGCCTTGGAGCAAACGGTGGTGAGGAGATCAAGAGGCATCCCTTCTTCGCCAAATACGTCGATTGGAACCGCTTGATGGCGAAGAAGATCCAACCGCCCTTCAAGCCTAGTGTCGTAAGTCCCTTCCTCTGTTCAGCCTTCCTTCTCCTATCCCAGTACTCACACCGCCTCCGTAGGAATCTGTCCTCGATGTTGCCAACTTCGATCCTGACTTCACGAACGAAGAAGCCCGGGATTCCGTCGTCGAAGACTCCGCTCTCTCCGAGACGGTGCAAGATCAATTCAGAGGCTTCACGTACAACCCAGCCAATGAACATCTCAGCGAGAGTGCAAGCTACCCCAGTGTCATGTAAGCCTCCCCATACTCTCCATCCTCCACAACCCCTTCTCATCTTTCGTGCCCGCACAGGAGTTAAATATTGGTATCACATTCCCGTTTACCGTGTCACGGACCCAATTTCCTCGTTTTCAATGATACCTCGGTCAAATACCGTACACAAGTTCTTGCCTTCGCTTTCCGCTTTCTCGTTCGTTTCCTTTTGGGTATTCGACGATTTCCAGGTTTACAATACATATACAAAAGACTTTCTCCTCGCATTTCTCCCTGTTGTTGTTGATGTCGTTGTTGTCGTGGAAATACTCGGGTTTGCACCCTCTATATACCCTGTTTTTATTGCCCCAAAGCTTGAACATGAGAGTATTCGAAATATTACAATTATAACGGTGTATGATACAGTCCATAAATACGAAGTTCGGCGGCACAGTTCTAAAATTGCCTCGTCTCGCCAACTCCTGTGACGACAAAGTCACCGTCCGGAATACCGACCTTTTTGCATTCCTGCTTGAGTAACATGGGCGGTTCGTCCACAGGTTCGTAGGTCAACACGAAGGTTCTGGCGGTTGGGTCATTAGTTCAGGGTCGTATGAAAGGAAGGGGAAACGAGGACGTACCCCCAATGCATGGCCAGCGCCTTCTTGGCATGGATATCCTTGAAAATGAGGACACTATCCTGCGGTGCACAGTGATCCGACGACATGAACCATCGAGGGGCGTAGGCACTGCAAGGAAGCCAGCGGTCAGTGAACGACGCCCTTGACATCATCCTCAGGGAAAGACCAACCCAATTGGTATGAGAGCCAGGTCAAACCCTCCGAACTTGTCGCCGATTTGCTTGAACCCAGGGAACATGGGCGCCGTATCCTCATCCTGGCCCTTGAGAACAGACCGATACCCCGTGTCGCCAGCGAAGAACACGCTCTTTGGCTGTGTAGCAGATTCCGTGGGAGGTAGTACCTCTTTGACGATCCAACTCGCCCAGAGACGATGGAAAGGGAAGAGTCTGTCGAAGCCAGTGCGCGAGGTGTTGTGTTGGCTTGGCGTACTCGTTATTTCGGCGGTGAGTTTCACGGAAGGCGACCCTTCTGCTGGCGATGCTTGGGATTTGGTGCTGGTGCTGGAGAGGGAAGGGACGTCGACTTCGATCATTGACGAAGACCACCAGTCGAGCTCGTGGATGTGCGTTAAGGGAATGTGAATGGATCGCAAGAAGTCCTTGTAGCCGGGCGGGGTGAAGATGTGCGGAGTATGTGCCTTCTTGTAGAGAGAGCGCAAGGTGTGTACATCAAGGCTATGTCAATTGCGATCGTTAGTGTATGGGGCAAGTCGACGCGGTGAACACCCACTGGTCGTAATGATCGTGCTGTTAGACACAAACAAAACCGGGTTAGAAAATTGAAGCCTCGGAACTGGAGCTGAGCGGGCTCACTGAGATGACTATTGCATCAATATCTGGGAGTTCTTCTACTTTACACGGTGTCGCTGGGGGTATTTATATTGAGTGCGAGGAGGAATGTGCAGAAAACGAGGTTGCTCACGAATAATCCGCTTTGGGCCTATCCATTGTACGGGGGAGCACCGTTCGCTGAATATGGGGTCGAAAAGAACGCGAATCCCTCTCGACGCTTCAGGCGAGCGGGTAGGCATTTCAACAAGGAACGAAGCATGTCCGAGCCAAGTCGCCTTTATGTTTTCTTGAGAAGGGGCCGGCGTATCATCAACAATCCAGGTAGGCTTATGGATTGGGATGATTTCATCGAGGTTCGACGGTATAACCATGTTATTGATCCTATTTCCAACATCTCTCACCAGCTAAATATTTCGATGAGATCATCGCATATCGAGAAGAAGGTTAAGGATCTTTACCGAGAACATCTCGCCAAATCCACGATGCCTAAAGCTAGGATATGGGTTCTTGAACTGGGTCCCGCTCGTGCCAACCCAATGCTCAGGTAGCGTCCCGTTCGAGCTCCTTGCCTTGCGAGCTTCAGCAGCTGTGGCGGTTTCGAACACGCGGATAGTATTCTCCATCTGACTGGGCGTTCCCTTGAATTTTCTCATTAAATTGGGGGATGGCGACCAGCGAATTGGCCAGCGTAGTTGCAACTGAGAAAGAAGAGAACTAGAGAAAGACAGCTTGGGAGGAATAGGACTTGAGGTCGATTATAGCTTCCGCGGCGTTTTATGATATTGTTTTTGATGACGTATGTGGCCTGACTAAAACAGATACTGAACCTGGAGCCGCACTGGCGGCGTAAGCCAACCCGTCACGGTGTAGCCCGGCTAATTACCGGGCGGCACGGTGCCAGATAGCCACGCAACGTTGGCGACAAGCTTGGGCCAACGACACACCTGTACTTAGGGGAGAGGGAAGAATTTAGATTGGAGTCGGAGTGTTAAAGACAGGAATCAACAAGAAAATCGACATCCGTCCACTGGCATATTGGGATGAGTGGGTGGCTAATTCTCTGTGTAAAGCGGTCCAAAGTCTAGGTAGTCTACTCGCCAAGGTTGTTGAGCATGGAGGATCGAATCTGGAAAGACGTCTCTTCTTCTTCTTTAGCCCACTTTTCTCGTGCGTTCAAAGAAGCGAGTAAAGAGTTGGCGTAAAGTTTGGAAAGCATGAAGTCTGGGATGAACATGCTGCCAGACCGACGTAAGCTCATCGAAAAGACCAGTCTACGCGAATAGTAGCAGGGGGCCTTACATCATGAAATCCTAGGTAATCTCATTTAGCTTCGGGCATAGACCTCATGACGAATCTAGACCTACATGTTCGGTAATGTGAAGCAAAAGCTCCAGTACGGCACAGAACGAGGTTATTGTGCCCGCTTCAATAGTGACTAGTATCCATGGGTATCAAGGCGAAGCAATGCATGATTTACTGATCAGGACACTCACAACGAATAATTTTCGTAACTAGCCTATCTGTGACTTTCATTCCCGTCCGTCNTTTTTGACTGGGTTGCTGTTTGAGTTGTCGCTCCGTGGAAAACAGAAGTGACATGCATACAAGGGTGTACGTGAGGCAACCGGAGAGTGCGACATCAACGAGAGCAGAGATCGATAACCAGGCGATGATCAACCGAAATGGAGGGCTTTCAGAAGCAACGTTGTCCAAGGTCAAACCACTGCTATCAATCTGTGGGCTGATATCTTCAGCGATGTCTATGCGATTTAGATGCATAACTCCAACGGCCAAACCAACGGCTAACCAACATGTCTGTGAATACGGCTGGACGTTTTGTAGTTTTCACTGTCAACCACTCACTAAAGCAGGCGAGTGAAGCGAGTCCAAGAAAACCTCCAAGGAACTTGCTCTTCGATATCGAGTATATTCGCCACGATAGAAAGAGCTGAGCACTCGTAGAAACCATGACCTGGGAGAGTTTGAGCAAACATCGCATGCGGCAAATACAGACGAACCGTCATGACAGTATCTTGAGATAAATTACATCGAGTTTTTGAGTTTAGAACCTCAAACGTTCTAGATTCACAAGACTAGCTCACTACCCAAAAGCACTGGAAATTGTCGTAAGTCAGCTGAACGTACCAAAGTATAATTCATGTAACTCCCTACTGAGACTTAAATCCGCCCCTCTCATCGTGAAAGCACTCCGCAAGACAACAATATCGAAAAGTGACATGACAGTTTCCACGATTGTTATGAAGGCCACCTCGTGTTGAGTCGAGGGTCAGTTAGCTGGGCAGGGGGCTCTTCAAGAGAAACATACATGGAGTTTGGTCCATGGCTTATCGTTACCAGATCTAAGGGATAGTCTTATGGAGACGAACTTGAATCACAAATTGGGGGACTATACCGTTTGGAACGGAAATAAAAAGCTACCTGGAGTTGCGTGGTTGGGGCTTTCAGCGGTGACCGCAATGGCGAAGTAGAGCCATAAGCAACATATGCTCACTTGGTTAAGCAGGACCTGACAAGTGTGAATGACAGCATTAGTAATGAATACGACGACCATGGCTTCCAACTTGTCGTACTCCATATAACGCTAAATTGAGGGAAAACCCTATCACCAGCGTCACTGGCCACACCGAGTCTGGGGCGATATAGAGCATAGTGCGAAAGGATAAGAGTGAAGGGCTATGAAAGAGGTTCGCTGGCTTTTATGGCCAATGAAAAGAGGCGGAGACCGGAGTAGGGGGTGGCTCGTCGATGTTCAGTAAGTTCGTTACCTGATATGGTGATTATCGAGATCAACTAACTAAGCCCAACGTTCAACGTTCAGGAAGCGTTAGGAGGATCACGACGCAAAAAGGGAACGAGAATGCCTTCTAACAATCGTAGGTTCAGCCTGAAGTACATCACACTTTAAGCAGTGTCTGTACTTTGGCTACGAGATGGCTCCAGAGCACAAGGGAAGATCATTGGTCATGCACGATCATTTCTCCAACAGAACTGCAGAACGAAGGTGGGCAAGAGAAGCGCCAAAACAGAGAAACAACGAGAGCGTCGCTGATGCAGACAAGCAGTTCACCAGCCAATGATAGCGGAGAGATGTCGATGAAACGAGGAAGGAGGCCCGAGTTACGGGCTGGGTCTTACGAGGGCCAGAAAAGAGTCAAAGAGGCAGATTATGGAGGTGGCCATCGCAGTTTTAGTGTGACAGGTGCGGAAATTCCTATCCCGCTGAACATGGAGTGTAAGTCTTACGGAGGTACGGAAGCCAGCCTCTTTTGTACAGAGAGTGATGAATGGCAGTGGCAGGCATTACTTGAAATTTGGACTTGAGTAAAATGGTGGAACGTCCGAACGCCGTGCGAAACGAATAGGGGGTTCACTGAAAATAGGAGGGCACTCGCAAATTTGCCACAAAACGAGTATGTAGTACGTGGAAAGGGCAATCCAACACGAACCATAAGCGGATTAAACTGATTCTAGACGTGTTTTTCACGAAGATGCTTGAGCGTTGAGGATTGGACTTGAAAAGGAGTCTCAGCTTCTTGAGCCCACTCCTCTCGAGCGTTCAAAGAAGCTAGCAAAGAGTTTGCGTAAAGCTTGGAGAGCATGAAGTCTGGGATGAACATGCTTTCGAACCAGCGTAAATGGGGTATGCCATCTGCGCATGGTGAGTTGGACGTACATCATGTAAGCCTTGATATCATCATAAGCTTCGGACATGGAGTTACATAAGGGTGAATAAAAACATACATGTTCCAAAGCGTGAAGGAAAAGGTCCAGCAAGGCACAAACCGACGTGATTATACCTGCTTCAATAGTTACTATCGAAGAGCACTGGAGTAAGAGCAGAGTATGTGCGGTTTTGAGATACTCACAGCGAATGATCTTCATGACAAGCCAATCCGAGCGCTGAAACCCGGTGCGTCGTTGTGACTTGATCAATGCTCGAGTCTTCAGTCAACCTCACAATAATGTCAAGTCAGACACTCACAAGAAGGTGTGTCAGACACGCAGAGAGTGCGATGTCAACAAGCGCAGATATCGATAACCAAGCCATAACCAAACCAAATGAGTCTCTCCCATGATCTTCAAACTGGGTGACTACCACGGGTATAGATTCAGCGATGTCAAACCGATCCACGTGCATGATACCGATGGCCATGCCAGCGGCTGGTCATGGCGTCAGTTAGCATAACCCAAGTTGTCAACAATGGCAAACCACTTACAAAGTGAGGCCAGGGAACCTAGCCCCATAATCCCAACAAGAAATTTATAGTTGGATATTGAGTAGATTCTCCACAATAGAAAGAGCTGGGAACTTGTCGATACCATAACCTGGTTTGATGATTGGGTTACAAGGGTTCTTTGACTATCAAATCATAGACATACTGTCATGACCGTATCTGTAAGGATAGCATTAATTCGAAGGGTTGGAAGCTCGAATACTCGAGACGAACTTACTTCCCAGAAGCACTAAAGAGCATTGGAAGTCAGCAGCGTGCACCAAAGCACAAGTTGAAGAAGTGCCTACTAAGCCTGAGATTCGACCTCAAGTTAAACAGGCCCTTCTTCATGATAACGATGTCGAAAAGGGACATCGTGGTCTCTACCATTATTATGAAGATCACCTTGGTGCCGTGAGAGAGTGAAACTGGGGACACGGTGCTCTTTGGGTGAGACGTACGAGAAGTTTGATCCATAGTTTATCGGCACCAGATGCCCTGGGAGATAGTCGTACGAAGATGATGAACTTCAATGCGCATCCTTCCAAATCTGTAGGCCTACCGTTTGGATCGAAAGTNAAAAAACTGCCTGAAGTCATAGCATTGAGCTACGTCCAACCCGTCCAACAAGGACTATAGATAATGTCTGTTCACCTGGTTGATCAGGACCTATCCGAATGTGGAGACGTAAGTAAACAAATTTGAGTGCAACATAGCTATCAGGCTTGCGTACTCCGTATAATACTATGCTGAGGGAAAACCCGGTCACCAGGGACAGCGACAATGATTCGACAAAGCTGAGCATAGCGTCAAAGGATGAGAAGAAAGGAAGTGAAGGATCCCGAAAAAGAGGACTGGATTTTATGGGCTTCGGAAGTAGGCGGAGTAGGTGATGGATCACAGTACTCCGTCGTCTGGGATGGAGATCATCAAGTATGAGACTTGTTTATGCTGGGAACCAGGGATAAGGGCAAGTACTGGCTAAAGAATAAAAGAGCTGGAGCTTTGGTTATGGCCAACGGCGATCGTGCATTCAATTCGCTCTATATCATTCTCGCGCCGAGATACGAAACTTCTCCAGAACCGTCCCGAAAGAATTAAAGCAACAACACCGCAGCGTTTCCGTTGTCGCTATGTGGAAAACAAGTGTCATACGAGGGGGCGAGGGATAGGGTCCTAGATACGAAGCTGGGGCTGTGATATGAGCACCAATCAATCAAATCAACAACAGGCCAGGCAGATGTCGATGAACCATGAGAAGTGGTCGCCCGAGTGGTAATCGTTATATTGAGATGGATAGGGAGAAAGGCAAACGATGGACTAGCGAGAGCAATGGCAAACAAACGATGCCATGATGGGGGTCGCCTAAGCGAAGAAAAATTGGGTTGGTTGACTGTTTGGGCGAAATAACTGCGGATCGGGCAGATGGAGGCGGCGAACTTGCACCGCAGAAAACTTTGAGATGATGGAAACATGTTATATTCCGTACGTTTGGACTCATGGTGAAGACCAAAGAGTCGAGCGTTCAACGGGGAACGTAAAAATGCGTGCGACGATGTGAAGGTTCAATATAGCTCGAGTTACTGTTTCACACCCGCTCCATTGACGTGACTATCATTGCAAAGTTAGAGTGAGAAAAAGGAATAAGGAAAAACGTTGCTAACAACACCACAATCACAAAGCAGCTTTTCCAGCCGTTTCTATGGGCAAAAGCAGTGTCAAAACGGAAGCGACGATGAACAGCGTCGCAGACACAAAAATAGGCCTGTTATATACCCCGGTCAATCAATATTCAACTGATATCGATCATCAACGACACAGATGTGCCGACGACCTGAGTTAAACTTGATAACACGCACCCGTTTGCTATCGAAGTCGATGCAGACCCATCACGATTGGTTGTAGCAATCTTGATGACAGGCGCGAGGATGCCTGTTATCCTGTTGAAAGCCGAACACAGCGCGTCGCCTGTGCCACGATGGGGAGCAGGGAATACTTCCGGCGTGTACGCGTAAAGAACGCCGTACATCTTTGATTGTCAAATGTCAACACGGGAGACGAACAACGGCGTTGGCTGTGAAAACGTACCGCATTCCTAACCGAAAACATCACACATTCAGTACTGGGAACCGTTGACTCAGAAGATTGAAGACTCACTGCGTAACCCCCGAGGCGCAAGAGAAGCCTAAAACAGCTGCCTGCGACTTACTAGTCGTGAACAAAAACAAGAAAATTCCGGTCAGTGCGGTCGATATCGCTAGTGTAAGTTTTCTTCCTCCCATTGCAAAGCGGCCTCTATTCTTCCTGGTGTAATCCACCACAAGGCATGCTATGATAGACCCCGGAATGCCCATGATGGAGATGATCGAGTAATCTCTGTATGTCCGCGACACGGATGTATCGCTGTTTGGGACTTGGGTTGTTAGGTAAAGGGTAATAAAGCCATTGAATAGCGGATAGGCTAATCCGATTAACCTACAAACAAAGATGAGTTCCTGAAGGGGAGTAGAAGGGCGGCGGTGGACGGGACCTACCCCCAAAGGAGGATCGTTATGGTGGTATTGACAGCAAGTCGCCGGGTAGAAAACAATGGTGTGACGTGAGACCTTGACAGAATACATTAGTTCGGAGGGATTTATGAACGAAGGGGACAGTATTCACAGCGAGAAATTGGAAAACGATTGTTTGATCAAATCAAAGGTCGTCAAATGGTCCTTTCCATCAGAACCAGCATCATTGGAGACATTGCGTAGAGCCTCGACCGTGAGTGTGATGGTTCGACCGTTCTTTCTGGCAATGTGCTCGAGGATCTAGGGATGGTTCGAGTTGTAATTGCTATATAAGACTTGAGAAAACTTACTCTGACGGCCTCTTCGTCGCGACCTTTTGCAATCATAAACTTGGAGCTTTCCTTGATATTGATGGTTAGGAAGCTTAGTAAGTATAGAATTTGATACACTCACTTGGAGATCGAATACAATGAAACGCAGAATCCACATCACGAAGGTGACTCCGCCCCTGCGCACGAGGTCAAGTTGTGGGCGTTGTCCTAAAAAGGTAAACAACGAACAAAGTGTAGCTACGGGAAATTTAGTACATCTGAAGCTGTGGGGTGAAAACGAACGCACAACGTGTATCTCCAACCCATGTTGTCCGCCTTCAGACATTCAGCAACATTTGGGTCGCATGAGAAGTTCCCAATCAATGGCCAGGCAATGAGGGAAGCGAACAGTTGTCCGAGTGCCCACCATGCAGAAAGCAAGGTGAGGAGCCACTGTTGGAGCTTCAGATTGCGTCCGAAGAAGGCGGTTTGAACTGTACCTGATGCGACTTTGGAATGTGCTCCAAGAACAGCGCACCTACGAGTCACATTAACCCTAAGCTCTTCGATAAGTACCAATACTGCATACCGTCAACTGGAAGACTGAAGTGGATGGTGTCAAAGCGGCACGATATTAGAATGCAGGAGAAGCCTTACTTCCCACCAACACCAAATCCCATACACGCAATGAGCGCCGCGAGGGTGGTAAAGTTATTTGCACCACCCGCAGCCACTCCAAAAACACCGGCGATGAACAAAGTGATATTAAAAGAAAGGCGTCTGCCTATCAAGTCGGCGAGTATCCCCCACGTTGTGGCGCCCAATATGAGGCCGACGTAGAGAGCGAGGGTGGCGAACTCCACGCGAGCGGGCTGCAGCTCGCGTTGGATCTGAGGGAGGATGATAGCGACACCTTGCAGCCAGATGTCTATAAATAGGTTAAAAATGACGCGGGTTTGATGATACGTGTGAGAGGCATACTATCAGCAGCCCAGCCCAGTCCTGTCAGTAGGAACAACTGGAACTGATAGCGTCCGAAGCCGACTCTAGAAGTGATTTCAGAGATAGGATAGGCAGACTTCACATTCCAGAAATGCCCACTCTTTCTGCATATGTTCGTTGACTGGTAGATAACGTGGCTTGTTAGCATGGGTTGTCGGGCTTCTTTTAGAACGCTATGCTACGCACCAAGCCTACTCTTGGCTTCGTAAGCTGCGGTCACACCGTCTTCGTGCGCAATATCGCTGGTGCTGTCCTCAAAGTCCTTCTTCATTTCTGACGACGTACCAACCTTTTCAGTACTGATACTCATGGTGGCGGGGAAGAGAAAAGGGATGGCAGGCAGTACGAAATGCAACCTTAAGGAACTGATACCCGAGGTGGAAGTTTCCACAAACCGCACACTGCGTGGGATGACCAGAGATAGTCCGAGATGCCGTATCTTGCACCATGTGTGGTGGACCGAAATTGGGTCAAAGATGTTGATGTGAGTGGGTTACTGGTGCCCTCCGAAGCTCCAAAATGCACCAGGAGGTACACATTTGCCGAGTGCGGTCACTGGTGCACCGCAACGTCCGATAGAGCTGGAATAGATCAAGTTTAAGCTCTGGCGGCGTGGGGTCATCATTTCAACTCACTCCATGTGCTATGCGTTTCGTGCAAAATGGAGATCACTAGAGAAAGCAACCATCAACATGCGAGCAGCGGTGATGTTGGTGGTTAGAGTGCAAGTCCAGAAAAGGGTCGAAATTAGAAATTCAGCGAAGGCGCTTCAGGGCGCTTTCAGCTTCCCAACAACTTCGAAAATCGCCATCATCAATGATTTGATAAAGTCTGTCCTATGTATAGGCGATGCTCCTCTAGAGCCTCGGCGTACAAATTACCTGCTTTCGGAGGGGTAGACAGCCTCCCCTTGCCTCCTTCCTCCAGAAATGACTTTCGAATTCACGAAGGAGATGGCCACCATCTCGTATGTTCATGAGCNTTTTTACCCGACCCGCTGTAGAACTGACAAGAGGACGAATGTAGAAACAATCTTTGGGCAATTACCTCCGCAGTCGGTGCCGGCGTTTGCTTTCTGGTTCTTCTTGTAATCGGGGCTGTCTCGCTTCACCCGCCATCCCGAGCACACCTCGATCGCGTTAGCTTTCGAATCGTAGTCTATGCGCTTGTTGCAAAGTATGTTTGCCTATGAGCGCATCCCCCAGATTACCGGGTTGCTTATTCAGTCCCTCAGCATGATTTTCGGGATCGCGAGCGCTGTTGGTGGCACGCGAACGGGTCCAAGCCCCGTCTGTGGCGTCTCGATATTTGTCCTTCAGGTCAGTACCCCGAATAGTGGTTCCCAAGATAAGCACATCTGACAGACTACCAGTATACCTTGCAATTTTCAAGTTTTCTCTTCTTCTGCATCGCGCTGAATCTCCAGTATGTCCGCTATGAAAGCTCTTATTCCGACGCTACTTATCGTCATCTTCAGACTTGTGGTTGTCCATGGAGTGAATGGACAAATGATGGAAAAGTATTATCTCATCTGTTCGGCCGTTCTCGCCATGATCTTGGTCATCCCCCCGTACGCGGCCGGACAATATGGGTCAGTGCATCTCCTACGTACCGTCCATGCTCGGATGATAACCGAGAGACAGGTGGGATCCCCTCGAACAAGACTGCTGGTATACGAACGACAACCGGAAACATCGAATTATCTGGCAGGTACGCCATGATTTCCTTGATTCCCAAACATAGACTATTGCTGACGTATTTCTCAGATAGCAACGCAAATGGGCTGGACATCCCTCGCTGTTCTCGGCGAAGTCATCTGTTCCTTTTTTGTCCTCGTCTTCATGCTCAAACATACGGTACGTCAATCCAGGAATAGCTCATTCCAAATTCCCCAGCGCTCTCTAACCAACGTGACCTTTTTCCACAGGGCCGCATTCGGCGAGTGTTTGTCCCCGCTCGCTCGGTTTCTCAGACTTCCTCTGCGCCCCAAGTCTTTCATGCCAATCGTTACCGAAGCATTATCTTCCGTGTTGGTGCGTAGCCTCCGGTTATCGCCTTTCCCAGAGACACTGGTTCACACCATCTACTTCTTTGAACAGCCCTATATCCAATTGTTTCCTGTTTCGTAAACCTTATCAGCGTGGTGACCGCGCTCCATTCCACCTTCTCAAATGGAATTCAGGATCGAACGGTAGGTGGCTTTGATAGTAGAACAAAAGATTACCGCTCACTTGAGGAATGATGCTACCATCAGGACTACAATGTGCTCCTGCTCAGTCAGTTTTCCATCTGAACATCATCCCAAAATAACCGTTGCTGATTGAACTCTAGGTGATTTCCTTTACGGTGGAAGAGCCATAGTATATGCCTTACTCGCCCTTTCCGACCCCGTTAGTTACTTTTGCCTTCCTTCCCCGTGTCAATAGAAACCATGATACTGACACTCTATCTAGGCTCTCGTTCGCGCTTGTCGAGAATTCTACTCTCGCGCCAAAACCGACTCGACTACCGGCCAATCAACCGGCCAATCCTCACTCTCCCACTCCCACTCCTTTCACAAATCTCGACCGACCCAAGTCTTCGTTGAACTCTCTACGTTCTCTCCCCAAACCGATGTCTCCCCAGTCGCCGTCGAGGCTGCGAAATCCGGCGCTAGCCTCGCAGATGGTTCTTCGGACTTGGAGCAACAGCAGCGGACGGACAACTCTCAATATCATCACGATGACAAGTCAACACCATCTCCCACACCCACACCAACGCCTTTGGAACAGCCAAAGTCGCAGACCCACGGTATGGTTGGTTTCGTCGAAGATTCTGAAAGCCCGCCAACCATGGCTGGTACGCAAATACAGAGGAGACATACCAGAAGGGGAGCGCGGCACCAGAGCGAGGGGGATGCGTTCGAAAGGCAGATTTGAGTCTCGTAAATGGAGATAAATCCATATTTTATATCCCTGCTGTATAATTGTAGTTTGTAACATATGATATCCCTCCAGGTTCAGAGGACACTTCAACTCAGCGGCTGTCGTCTGTGGACCTGATCGGCTACCATGCATCGTGCTTCGCGTACCTTACTGCGAGCAAAAGAGGAAGGTATATTTGGTACATTGGGTGGTATATACATCATGATATTGCGAAAAATTTGTTTCGTGAGGGTTGCGTGAGGGTATGGTTACAAGGCCGCCTTGCCCGCGGTCTGTTGACATTTCGATAAGCTGGACCTGAATCGTGGAGATGACGATGTCCACTGACCTCAATTGGTAGTAACAGCATCAAAACAGAAGAGATGATGAATAATGTCGCAGATACAAATATCGGTCTGGAAGACATTGGTGACTCATTAGCAACTGGTGGGGACAGCACCATCATGAAGACTTACCCATTGGCTACAGAAGTCGTAGCAGAGCCATCCGGGTTGGTGGTGGCAATTTTGATGACAGGCGCGAGGATGCCGGTTACCCGATTGAAAGCTGAGCAAAGGGCATCACCTGTACCTCGATGGGGGGCTGGGAATACTTCCGGTGTGTAAGCGTACAAAACCCCATACATCTGATCCAAGAAACGTCAGCATCTAAGAAAGGGGAAAGAGCTCGCAAACAGCCTACGGCGTTCCTTGTTACAAGGAGAATGAGCATTAGCCAGGGCAGAAACGAGCAAGAGTAATTTACAACTTACTGCGTCACTCCAGATGCGCAGGATAGACCCAGAACTGCGGCCTGAGATTTACTAGTCGTGAACAAAAACAGGAAGACTCCAGTCAAAGCCGTAGATATGGCCATCGTCAATTTCCGTCCTCCAAGAGTGAAAGTACTCTGCGATTTCCGCGTGTAATCGACAACGAGACAGGCGATGATCGAACCGGGTATACCCATGATAGAGATGATTGAGTAGTCCCTGTATGTACGAGAGACACTTGTGTCGCTATTGGGAACTTGGGTTGTGAGGTATAGGGTGATGAAGCCATTGAAAAGTGGGTATGCCAATCCGATCAAGCTGTGAAATATAAGATGAATCACTAGGCAAGGGCAACAAAGTTCGATGGACGTACCCCCAGAGAAGGATGGTGATGGCGGTATTGGTGGCCAGACGTTTCGTAGAGAATAGAGGCGTCACATGGGATCTAGCCAGGTAAGTAACGCTGGAAATTTGAGAACGAGAACGACGTACAACGAGAATTGAGAGATGGACTGCTTGATTAAATCATAATTCGTTGGATGGGTGTTCGTTTCAGACGTGCTTTCGCCCGCGGCTCTGCGTAGTGCATCTGCAGTGAGAGTTATAGTTCGTCCATTTTTGCGTGCTATATGTCTCAAGATCTGTGAAACTATCTGAGCGCGATTCCGAGGCAACGGGGGCAAGGAATACAAGCTGACCTCAACCGCTTCCTCGTCACGACCTTTGGCAATCATAAACTTGGAGCTTTCCTAAAATATCCTCTACATCTGGTGATGTTTATGACCGGTCTACGGACACTCACTTGCAAGTCAAATACGAGGAAGCGCAACACCCACATCACGAGAGTGACGCCCCCCCCTGGCGTAGGCAAGGTCAGCTTGATACTATAATCGAATCGACAGACCTACAGGGTGTAGCTACGGCGGTGTTAGGACTTGAATAATGGAGTGAGTTGGATGAACTCACAACGTATATCTCCATCCCATGTTATCCGCTTTTGAACAATCAAGAACCCCTGGGACACAAGAGAAGTTGCCTATCAAAGGCCAAGCAATGAGCGAAGCAAACAACTGCCCAAGTGCCCACCACGCCGAAAGCAGGGTCAATAACCACTATGGGGAAATCAGCGTGGATGTAAGGACAAAGTTAGGGACAGTTCAAGTCGTACCTGGTGTGATTGTGGGACGTGCTCAAGAAAAAGTGCTCCTAAAGTAACCAGATTATGAGTAACTCCGAGAAAATAGGAAGGACGTGATCATGTACCATCGACAGGGAGACTGGGTAGATGACACAGGTTAGCATCAAGGTCAAGTTGTGAGGTGATCCGCGCTCACTTTCCGCCAACGCCGAAGCCCATACACGCGATTAATGATGCAAGCGCAGTGAAGCTATTCGCACTTCCCGCTGCCACTCCAAATACACCAGCTATGAACAATGTGATATTAAAAGACAGCCGCCTGCCGATCAAGTCGGCGAGAATCCCCCATGTCGTGGCACCCAAGATGAGACCAACATAGAGCGCAAGCGTCGCATATTCGACTCGAGTAGGGCGTAGTTCATGTTGGATCTGAGGAAGGATAATCGCAACGCCCTGTAGCCAGATATCTGGGAAAAATTGAGGTGAAATTGTCTGCTAGCGCAACGTTGTAGGGTACTCACTGTCGGCAGCCCAGCCCAGCCCAGTTAGCAGAAACAGTTGGATTTGATACCGACCGAATCCAACCCTTCGTAACAGCAGGTGAGACCCTCTCAGTAAGATACTGACGTCAGACGTACTCATTTTGCATGTGCTTATTGACTAGTCATCCCGTCAACGAACTTCAGGAATCAGGCAAAGGCATATTTGCAATACGCACTAAGCCGGCTTTTTGCTTCATACACGGCAGTTACGCCGTCTTCTTGAGAGTTTTCTCTCACAGTTTCCACATCCACGGTGAATTTCTTCTCATTTTCTTCACCAGGAGTACTGACTTCGTCTGCCTTGATCATGATGGGGGGAAGCAACGGAGCGTGACTGGTCGGACTGTCGTCCATCACGAAATTGGGGAACCATACCCAAGATAGAAATAAGAATGTTCGGACCTACTAGAGCTCGGACAGGGAGTATGGAAGAGTTTGTTGAGCTCCTAGTCGTAACAGGAGTCAGCGGACACCGCCGAGATTTTTTTTCTTCATTTTTGCTCCAACCACCTCAAACGTTGATGGCAAGTAAACCAACCGCCGAAATTTTTCATGTTCAAAATTTTTCTTCCCAACATAGGCATTTCTGCATACCCTGCGGCGCTCGCCAATGGCTGTATTGCATCCAATTATTTTTTTNCTTCTCTTCAAGAAGCCTCCGCCAGCATGTCTACACACCTATGAAGGTGTCCCCGCAGCACTTCTATTCGGAATGCTTTCCGATAGTGATGCCAGCATGCTAGAAGACAAGCGCAAGCTTCACAGATGGTCGATGTGCCGATGCTGGCTTCACGAGTACCACGGGGACAGCTTATAGATAAACTGTGTGGCGTTTCCGGCGAAACCCATTTGATGCGCAACTGACAGACACCCCAGGGTCGTGCAGGACAACGAGATGCTAACCACGCGTTTCGATTCTTTAAGAGCTTTTCAGGTTATTCATATGGGTCCACCGCACCCCACCGCAACCCCCAATTCTGCTCTTGATGGCTTTCGAGTTCACCTCAGAGAAGGCCTCTGTCGCGTAAGTTGATCCATTGTCATTCCAGTCCGAGAACTTTGACCGAGCGCTTGATGTAGGAACGCCATTTGGGCCTACACATCGGCGGCTGGTGCAGGTGTTTGCTTTTTGGTTCTACTGGTTATAGGGACGGTCTCGTTACACCTGAAGGCTCGGGCGCATCTCGATCGTGTAAGCTTTCGTATAGTTGCGTATGCTCTCATTGCGAAGTGAGTTCCTTGCTTCTTTTCGTTCATCGAGGCCCGTCTTGACCGCGTCACTCTGACAGTCTGGTATTCGGTATCTCTAGTGCAGTCGGCGGCACTTTCACCGGCCCAAGCTCGCTCTGTGGTGTCTCAATCCTGTTCCTTCAAGTGAGTTCAATCCAACTCGTCAGTTACCAGATAGCACTAACATGGAATCCCTAGTACACCCTTCATTTTTCGAACTTTCTCTTTTTCTGCATAGCGCTCAACCTTCAGTGCGTCCACCGTGTGTCCAGACTTCTCTTTCACGTTCTAAAGTTATCTAGATTGGTGGTGGTGCACTCGATCAATGGACGGGCTATGGAAAAATACTATTACATCTTTGCTGCCCTCCTCTCCCTCGTACTGGTTGTTCCCCCATTTGCGACTGGCCAATATGGGTTCGGACACGCTTTCTGCTCCAAACCCACATACGCTGACTACCTTCTCCCCTAGATGGGACCCTCTTCAGAAGGTTTGCTGGTATGCCAACGCCAACGTCAGGAGTCGGATAATTTGGCAGGTATGTTACTTGCTTCTATTGGTATCCGCATAACTGATGGTGTTTTCGATTTGATATTAGATGACGACTCAGATGGCCTGGACATCCCTTTCCGTCCTCGGCGAGGTGATTTGCTCCATTGTAGTATTGGTGTTTATGATACGACATAATGTCAGTAAGCAGCTACCTTACTTGATTTCGTCATTCACTGAAGAATGTCTCTAACAGAACCGACACCGGCGAATTTTCTCTCCCGTCAAATCAACATCAGAAACTAACGCACCTCAAGTCCTCCATGCGAACCGGTACAAGAACATCATCTTCCGTATTTGTGAGTTTCACGGTCGACTCTACCTTTCAATACCCTTACCCCTAATCCTTTCAGCATTGTATCCAATCGTTTCCTGTCTTGTCAACCTTATGAGTGTTGTCACTGCCCTTCATTCGACCTTCTCTAACGGTATTCAAGATCAAACAGTAAGAACCTCCATGGCCTCTCTACATCGCAACACTCACTGTGTCGTTGGTTGTTCAAGGACTACAATGTGTTCTGCCTTAGTGCGTCACTTTTAGTTGAATTTCTGCTTCATTGATTCATGCATACTCTTAGGCTCTGCCCTATATGGCGGACGAGCGATCGTCTACGGTCTTCTTGCCCTCACAGACCCTGTCAGTCACCCCTTTCTTTTTCTCGGAGAATTCTTCTGACATCCTCCGCCACATTTAGGCCCTCGTTCGTGGCATGAAAGCTCTCTACTCTCAATACATTCACGGCAAGGATATGACCACTTCCATAACAACAAGCACCACTTCGTCTTCGAACCACGGCAACAAAACCCGCCCGACTCGAGTATTCGTCGAGTTAACCACGTTTTCCGCCCCAGAAGATCCGGTGCTTCCCAACGACGTTAGTATAGCGAAAGGGGCGGCTGGTCATGCGACCACCAAACCTGAGCTAGACCACGAACGACTAGACCCATCAAATGGCCTATTCACTGCAGGACATAAGATGGTGAATGATTCGACGGTGGGTTTTGCCGACGATGTCGAAAGCCGGACGACGGCACTCTCTACGGACCTTCAGCTTAGAAATAGAGAGGAGCACAGAAGGCGGCAGGAAGAGTCCGAGGCGTTCAAGAAGCAGATATGATTTTGGGGTGGATGTAGATGGTCGAGTAACTTAGTCCCCTTCGTATTATTATTATCATCGATGTTAATGTTGTACCTTAGTGTTGTATACTATAAGCCGCGCTGGCTTGGGTGGAAAATTTGCCGAGCTTGCAGAGACGACCATTGTGAGGTTCATGCTATCGAGTGGACTATCACCTTGCTCAATTATTCCGACGTCTAGCCAGCGATACCAGGTTCTGTCTTCGCACATCCGACCCTCAATGAATACCGACAACTAGCTTGACATACTCGTATCGTATGGTGACGCGATACATCTCAGATAGGCGGTGTACTACGTGCGCTGAGGTCATCAGAGCGTTTGCTTCGTGCAGCAGGTCCAGCATTCTCCAGACTGCATCGGGAACCCAGTCTCTCCACAGTCGGGCTCTTCTGCGAGACAAATAGTCAAGCAGAGGGGAGGATTGACCTGAGGGTCCTGGCAACACTGCCAGCATGCCCCATTCTGCGTTGGGATCATGCCTTCTCCACAGGTACCGGGTTCGCTCCTACACTCTTTAGTGCAAACGGTAGCGGAGGCCATTGTGACGACGGCGGCAATAAGGATGGTGAGAGACAATTTCATCTAACAAATACTGGGAGTTAAATGGGCTCAAGAACGTTTCCTCTGACAGCTCACCTGATTATAGATGATGGGTGACTGTAATTCAATAACGTGGGCTTGGTCGTGGCTTGGTAATCCTCACGATGTCTACGTGGAAATGGACGTTCCGATGGGTCAGGACAAGTCAACAAGGTAGAAGGGAGGTAGAGTCTCACAGCTGCCAATGTTCTGTTGGGCGTTGACTTGTTGATGGAAGGTAGACATGAACCATTGGCACTTATATACGCGTGCATGTTCTACACAATCAGGTCATGGCCGAACGTTGAGCCGTTTGGTGAATAAACAATGTGGAGAGACTCACGTTAAGCTGCGGAGAATCCACATATCCTTGGGTATGAAAACGCTTGGCTTGGAGAAGCTTGGAGAGTTCACAGTAAAGCCAGGGTGGCATTCAATAACAACGTCAATGGGCGCGACCCTCTTGAGACTTGGGCGCCCCGAAATGCAAGCGATGCTTAATTTCTTACTGCGAAGTTGGTTGAAAGGGATTAACTTCCAAAGGGGATAAGCAAAACATGGGGTTTCTCATCGAACGGTACTCAAAGCCATGTCTAGAATTACGGGATACTGGAGTAGCTACTAGAAGCTAAGGCATCTGCACCATGCAAAATGCTTAGTTTTGGGGGGTCATGCCGCAGCAGTTCCAGCAGTCGCCAGATCCTTGGGGGAATCCTGGGCCACCAGCGCAGTTGGGGTTGGCCTCAAGGCAAACGGCGGGGCAGAAGAGGGGCTCGGTTGGAAGCTTGCAGCAGGACCAGCAAGCACCCTGCTGGAAGGGGNCCCAGCCTTCGGCGCAGACACCAGCCTCGCTTCCGCATTCTCTGGTGCAGACGGCAGCAGAGGCAGAGGCAGCGAAAGCAGCGAGGATGGCGACGGAGAATTTCATCTACAGACGAGTACGGTTAGGACATAACTTGTGGGCTAATAAGTGGGTATCAAGTACCTTTAAACGTAGATCGTGTAGTTTGAATTGAAGTAGAACTTGTGGTACGGCTAGGTCCTAAGGGATATCGTAAGTGTGCTGTCGAGATTGTAAGGAAAGATCACCTACAAGTGATGAATGCTTTGGGAGCTGGTGGTTGAACGTTGCAGAGAGGGCCTATTTATCCTCGGCGAAAAATCACAGCGTTCTTCCCAAGGCGCGGCGGAACTTGTTTCATTGGCTAGGGTCGTAGAATTCACCATGGAGTAACACACACGTCTAGGTCCTCCAAGCCAAAGGCAAGCATTTCACGTAAGGATTGGATGGAGACATTGACGTTATAGCGCGTCTCGTTTTGCCGCGAAAGCCTTGGATCAAAGGGCGGTGGCGGGGTGATGATGTCGGCATAGGATATGGGCGCGTGCGCCGCGGAGCGCGCTCAAGTTCAAAAGTGCCAGAATCCCATCACCGGAATGAATGCCCAAGGACCGTCCGGTTGGCGGAATGTTACAGTTATGTCATGGCATTTGATTCAACATGGGAAGGGTGCCATGTTGTCCATACCATTGGTTGGAGGTGGGATGTTTCAGCGCTTGGAGAACCTTGACCCGACGAGTTACAAAGCAGAAGTGACCACGGCCACCGACTACGCGGTCGCATATGCCCGTTAAATTCCGTTGCAAAGTCATATGCCGTTCATTCTGATGAGAATCATCAGATTTAACAAACACAGTAAGATGAATAGGGTCGTCATTGGCGTCTGCTGGGGGAGGGAGCATCGGACAATTGAAGGGCCGAGCATGAGGAGAAGGGCTAAGGCGATTCTTCACCTTGAAGGAATGACCTGGAAGGCAAAAGGTGCAGTACATTGTAGCAATCTGAGGATCAGTGTTTCATGTGGAGAGAAGGCGAGATATAATAACACACCGGTGGTTTGAGGTTCGGGATACGAGAAAATCCACTTATGCAAGGTTGAAAGTATCTGGTCGATGAGGGCGTGTCATCGGGAAAGCTCGTCGTCACAGTTCGGGGCATTATGGCCGTCGCGTTATGAATATGCTAGTCGACAGACCAAAGTTGTGTATCTGATGGGCAAGCCAAACCTACCACTGGCTTCGACACGATTAGACCAGAGACCGGGGTAAATCCCGTAGGCCAGGGGCACGGTTCAAGGGCACAATGGGGGATGGGACGATACACACGAAGGACCTTTTCCATCAACATTTGACGATAGATCTTCTGGAAGAGAAAAACGAACCATGGAGCCACTTGAAGAGTAAAGCATACGTAGATATGAGGAGTAAAGAAGACAATCTGGATGTTAGAACATCCTTCCATTTGATCATATCCTCGTCAATGACAGCGGAAAGAATGCCTTCGCCACACGCTTCGCCAGGAGAAAGCAGTTGTTTTGTAGTATTTCGGAAGCATTATGTACAGTCGGTGAAGTCGGGGTAGGTCCAAAATCAGTTCACAGTGGTGGCCTCTCACAACTAGGAGCGATGGTTGAAGGGGGGCTTCGAAAGCATAAAGTGGCAGGAAGTGGCAGGAAGACAGAGATCCGGTTATAACGTGTAGTACGTCCTGCTCGAGGTATTCTCTGAACTTCGAGCGGAGCCTTGGCGAGAGGCACAAACTGACGGAAAGTGCGGACATTTCGCGCAAAGTTGTGTCTCAGTTGAGACGGACCGAGCCCCTTGATGCCAGAGGAGCATGAGCATGACGAACAGATGACCGATGGTATGTGAATAAGTCTGCACCCGAGTGTCCGTCCTCAAGCCAGCTGCATCGTACATGCAGGTGTCTGCAAGAGGAAATGCGTGTCCTGTCCAGGAGGCCAGATCGCGGAGAGCCATGTGCGAGGGCAACGGCCAGCCCTAGCCACTGAGTGCCTTGGCCGAAGGCAAAGAAGCCTCACCTCCAGATGAGATTTGCTCACAAGATGGGAGAAGCTTACGCAACGCTTGTTGTACACAGAGGCCGTCCAAGCAGGGCTTCCCAACCGAAGCGTGTCTGTAACGGGAGATGACTTTTACAATGGTAGATTCGTGACACGACCAGCTTTCAGAGGTTTGGGGGTCTGGTGTATAAAAGCGCGTCAAGACGAGAGGATGGTCCCATCATCTCATCTTCCACTCTAAGAGCAGGTAAGGAGTACAACTTCATTTGAGCATCAGTCATCAAACTAACAATCTAATCAGGGAGGCCAAACCGCGGTTTGAATTCACAAGCGCACCTCGTTAAAAAGTCTCAGCTATCCCAAGGTTAGGGCTATACCCCTCGTCGGTGTATCCAGCATCTGAACTCCATGTAGATACCATGAAGTTCGCTATCGTTGCATTCCTTACTGCGGCCGCTGTCTCTGCCCTGAGCCTCCCTATGGAGGCCGGGTTATCGCGTCGAGGAGCAGCAGACATCCTCTGTTGGTCGGCCTGTGACGCAGACGGCCATCAAAAAGCACCAAGGCCGTCGTGTCCAGAAGGCATGGATGCCCCATCTCGAGATTGCTGGGTGTGTTGCTGGGGTATTGACCCAAACGGCCCCAACTCGCAGTGATTCCGCCCAACTCTGAAGCAGAAAGTTGTTGGAGAAAAAAGCGTAGATTAGAAATTTTTAGCACATATGTTCAAAGCGCCGAACGCGCCTAATCACCACTTTTGACCACACCCATCACTGATCACTCTGTAAAAAGAGGATCGACTAAGTATCATCCTCTCGTCATAGAGGCTGGAATTCGAGCCTAACTCACCACCTATCTGACTCAAAATATCGCCAGAGGGCTCCTGTGCGAGACTTTGAAAAACAACGTAAGTTGTCGTGCTTGGCTTGAGGCTTGTCAAGTGGCCTATTGAGATTCTCTAGTTTTCGACCGCCACGGAAAATCCCCGCTAAAAGTTCGTGGCAGTTACTTCGCGAAGCGAACCCACCCAACCATATGTCCAGAAGTCCGTCTCATACATGTTCTGTGCTGTAACCAGCGCCACTCGTGTTCTGTCCAATTACAAGCTTCATGTTACCCGCCGCGCCGCGACATCAGCTAACCACGCGTGAACAGGTGACAAGTGCTTCTTGGGCATCGGGGGCCCAGGAAACATATAAGGGATGCTTTGCGGAGAGTTGGTGCAGATCTCCTCCAGCTGGCTTTGGCTGTGGCTGAGTGCTGTGACTCATATGGCGACACGGAACATCCTACGTTTGCTCTCATTTACGGTTGGGATAGCACCGTTAGTCCTTTCAGCGCCGCCTGGATTTCCCGCGTCTGGTAACGGCCTATGGTATACACAACCTGGGACCAACTGGGCGAGAGAACTGCTACCCATTGGAAATGGATATATCGCCGGTAAGCAAAGCTTCAATCCACTGAGGTGAGATCGCTGACACGTCTGCAAAGCCATGGTACCGGGGGGGTACCGCCCAAGAAGTCACACAACTGAATATTGAGTCATTATGGTCTGGCGGACCGTTTGCTGATTCGGTTAGTGGTCATTGAAGGCACCTATGCAAGGGGGCNTAACATCTCAAGCAGACATACAACGGCGGTAACAAACAGCCGTATGAACAGGCTTCCATGGTTCAAGCTATGCAAAGCGTTAGACAATCCATCTTCCAAAGCCCAGATGGTCAAATAGACAGTCAGTATATCTGCGTCTGTGTACTCGCTTTCCTGTTCAAACGCCACCATTAGACATTGACGCTCTAGCTTCGGATTCCGGAGCTTATGGTGAGGCCTACACCTGTCGCCCCTCACCACTCGCTGACGCATTATGAACAGGATCATACGCGTCTGCTGGTAACCTCGTAACGACGATGAATGTGACCGGTTCTATGACCAACTACTTCCGCTGGCTCGATCTCGATGAAGGTGTCGCTAGAACGAGCTGGACTCAGGGAGGCCAGGCAATCCTCCGGTTCGTGTATATTCTCATGCAAAATTCGCCCCATTTTAACCCTTTTGCGTGCTTTAGCGAGTCGTTTTGCTCTCATCCCACTCAATCTTGCACACAACGCACTACATCAGCCTCACGAGCAACTCTGCCTACGATAACTTATGCTTTCTCTCCCCTCTCGCTGGTTACCGATGGTTTACCGCCGCCTTCTGTTTCGTGTGTCGATAGCACAACTCTGAAACTCTCAGGGCTTGTCTCCGACCCGGGCATGGCGTATGAAATCCTCGCGAAGGTGGGAAGTGTTGGTGGCTCTATCTCTTGCAATTCCGCTACCGGAACTGGTATGTTGTATCAAAAATGCTCCGCTCTTTGCTCACCAGTGAACATAAGTGGCTCTACAGTAAATGCGACTGTCACCGTTTCGGGCACCACAGAAACTTGGATCACCTGGGTTGGAGGGACGAATTTTGATATGAATGCTGGAGACGAGGCCCACGGCTACTCATTCAAAGGGCCGGATCCACACGCCTCCCTCGTCAAACTCCTCTCTGACGCATCGAAACCCGCGACTACGCTCCTCAAGGCTCACCTGGCCGACGTGCAGGCTACGCTGAACCAGTTCTCTCTCGTACTCGGTCAAGGACCCTCTCCGAGCGATTTGTCTCAAACAACAGCGGACCTTCTTGACGCGTACCAGATCGCGTATCCCGGGACGACATCTGGGGGTAACTTGTATCTCGAAAACGTTCTTTTCAATTATGGAAGGTATATGTTATGGAGTAGCGCTCGCAGCGTACTTCCTGCAAATCTCCAAGGAAAATGGGCAAATGGGTATGGAAATGCGTGGTCGGCCGATTACCGTAAGACCCTCCTCCGCCCACACATTCACTCAATGATGCTGACTTGTCCATGTTGCAGACGCCAACATCAATATCCAGATGAACTTATGGGCTGCTGAGAGCACTGGACTCGACTTGTCGAAATCAATGTTTAATTACATAGAGGTTATTTTCCATCATCTACGGTTAACCTCCGCCTCATTCCTCCCCTCTAGAAAACCTGGGCACCGAGAGGGGCGTATACTGCGAAGGTTTTATATAACATTACCCGTGGATGGGTTACGCATAACGAAGTGCGTATGACTTCCCTCACGATTAGTGGGTTTTTTTTTTGTTGAATTGCAACTATGTAGATGAATGTACGTTACCTCGCCCTGGGGATCTTCGCTAATCTCACCCTCGGTCAATACTCTAGATCTTCGGCCACACGGGCATGAAGCAAGGTGCTGAATGGGGAGATTACCCAGGTGCGTCGTACCGGTCTAGCTGGATCTGATCTTGACTCGGATGTCTCATTCCCTATTCTACAGAGGCTGCTGTCTGGATGGTGAGTTGTCTTCTCGACGATATCTAGTATCTAGTCGCCTGAAAGTGGGACAGATGGTCCACGTTTGGGATTACTTCGACTTCACGAACGATGTCGCATGGTTCAAGTCACAAGGTTGGCCCCTCTTGAAGGTAAGCTTCTTTAAATCTCCTGTGCTCAGTACACATATAGCCACCGCTCTCGGCGAAACATATTCTCCGTCCCATGCATGGCATCTACTAACTTCCACGATTCCACCCCCTTCAATAAAGGGAGTCGCCCAGTTCCATCTGGACAAACTCATCCCAGATCTCCACTTTAACGACTCGACGCTTGTGGTCAATCCTTGCAATTCCCCCGAGCAAGCCCCGATAACTTTCGGTGCGTAAATCGCCGTCGGTTCCCCTTTTGTGAATGTTGAATAACCTCTCGACACAGGGTGCTCTCATGCACAACAGTTGATATGGCAGCTCTTCAACGCTGTGGAGAAAGGGTTCCCGGTTTCTGGGGACACTGATACCGCTTTCCTCGAAGGTGATTGGTTTCCGTATCGAACCTCAGTTCGTTCTTGTTGACTTCGCACGCAGAGGTAAGGGCTAAGCGAGCTCGGATGGACAAAGGCATCCACATCGGCTCTTGGGGGCAATTACAAGGTTTGTTCTAGATAAACACTGTTCACGACCTGCTTTCGCTTAACCATCGCTTCCTGACAGAATGGAAAGTCGATATCGACAGACCCACAGATCTCCATCGACACCTGTCTCATCTTATTGGTCTTTACCCAGGCTACGCGATCACTGGATATACACCTTCTCTCCAAAGCGCTCCCGGATCAACCGCCGCGTATACCCATCAACAGGTTCTGGATGCCACAACTATAAGTCTGACCCACAGAGGAAACGGCACGGGCCCAGACGCTGACTCGGGATGGGAAAAAGTATGGCGAGCCGCTGCCTGGGCACAACTCGGCAAAGCGGACGAATTTTACCATATCCTGACGGTGAGCCTCAAACTGCCCCCTGCTATGATGCTTGGCCCAAAGATTAAAACCTCCTTTGCGCTCAGTTTGCCCTTTTCGAGAACTTTGGACACAACCTCTTTAGCTTGTACAACCCTTACGAAGAATTCCCAATCTTCCAAATCGACGCAAACCTTGGCTATCCGGCTGCGATTATGGTATGCTACATGACGCTGTGGGCCTCAATGGAAGTCTTCTAACTTTGCTTTGACTTGTAGAATGCACTTCTTCAAGCCCCCGATGTTCCATCGCTTTCTACACCGCTTGTAATTAAACTCTTGCCTGCATTGCCGAAACAATGGGCAAGCGGTTCGATCAAAGGTGCACGCGTCAGAGGAGGTATAGGTATAGATATGCAGTGGAGCAACGGAAAGGCAACGAAGGTCATAGTCAGGATTGATAAGTCCGCTCGACCCCGTCAAGTCGTGATCTCGCATCAAGGAAGACAGGTTACGTCGTTCAAAACTTCTCCGGGTTCATCCCGTTCTTTGTCCCTTTAATTGGAGTAAACGACAGATACTTCGAATTATTCATCCTTGACACTCTTCATCATTGGCGATAGCCTACCCTTGAGCAAGCAAGCCAAAACTCGGAACCCCCTTGCTCGCTCCACCCCAGTGGTCCGAGATCGCATTCAGCACAAGCCAACAGCTTCAACACCTTCCCAGAAGCTTAACGCCAAGTTTGAAGGCTCGTAAGCTCATTATCATGCTTCAAGCTTCAAGGAAGGAAACTCACGTGAGAGGGGCAATGACTCGGCTGGGCGGGTGAAGCCAATGTTCTCAAATTCCATCGGAGAAGGTCCTACAAGCCACCACTGTGCCGTCGCAGGCGGTGAAGGCAAATTGGGCAGAAGAGGATGTACACTCTGATTTGAGGGCTCCATCTAATTTTCGCCAAACTCAGCGGGAGCTTGTAACCCAACGGAAACGTGAAAATAGGGCGGACCTGAACACTGTCGCGCTCCTTCCACCGAGCAACGCCACTCTTTAGAATTATGCTCCCACATTCGGGTATTGGGCAGAGAAGGTCGAACTTGTTTGTCCCCTGATCGATGACAGCTTCTACTCCATCGAATGCAGAGAGGAGTTTCTGTACGGCTTTATTGCGCGAAGGTCGTTGTAAGGCCTCCCAAAGACCTGCCGGGATAGCCTGAGACGGTGCCTGTCCCTCCTCCGTTACAGAGTCGCGTAGTATCTTTCTCATTTCAAACCAAGGTCGCGATCCATGGACAACAGAGCTTGGTCCGAGCCATTCGAAGCCCGCTTTTTCATAGAAAGATCGTAGTTCTTCATGCGCGATCAAAAGAATGCGTTCGTACGGCGTCTCTGAGTTCTTGGAAGCGGATTGGAGTCTTGAGACGTATTCTTTGAGCAGTGCAAGTCCGACGCCCTTCCGCCTAAGTTCGGGAAGAACGCAAACCGAGTGGATGCATATCGTACTCGCACCGGGCACGTGTGTAGACATGGATTCGTGAGTGAGAGTGGTCGCGGGAGAAAGGGTTGAGCAAACGTAGCCCACTATCCGCTTGGAATCAGTGCCATCCTCCGCGTAGACACCGAGAAAGAGTTCTCCAGCATTGGATTGACGAAAGCTGGATCCAATAGCTGATTATGGAGGCGATATATGTACAGATCGACTGAAAGGACGTGCCGAAAAGATTCTAGGCTAGCTGCCTCATCAACGGGGAAACCTGTGTTACCATGCTCAGGACCGCGGATTGGTTTGGATCATGGGGTGAATGTTACCTTTCTTCTCAATTTCAATAGCAGTTTCCAAATCTTGTGGGGGGACCCATCCATAAGAATAACATTGACTTGCCATCGAGGGTGAGTTTGAGAAACCAGGGCGCCAACTTGAAGCCTCGGCCTCTTTCCAGATCCATACGCTCAACGCGTGCATGGCGTGATTTCTAGTATTTGAAGATCCCCAGTCTCTAGCGCGGCATGACTTTCAAATTCCTATAGCACGAAAAGGCGAGGCGTAACGACTTGTCCCCCAAGGTGCTCACAATTGTTTGCGACCCCAGTCGTGACGGGAATGAAGCGAATCGAGGCCATGGTGGAGGTCGATTTAACTTCCTTCGGGCCTCAGTAGGCGTATAGTAGGTATGTACGATATCCAGCTCATTATCTGAGTATTTTACATTTTCCAACCCATAATACAAGCTCCAGTTTCCTCTCTGTTTTTGTTTCACCAAGTCATATGTGGTCATATGAAGAGCCGCACGATACCCAACATAAATCCCGATGTGAGTAACAGTAGGGTCGCCGTCCATTTATGTCGTGGAGTCTGAATAGGTGTTGCTGCGTTGTCGACAGTCACGGTAAACACAGGTCCAACCGTTCCGGTGTAAGTGAGCATAGGCTCCCCATTGACCACGAGAACGCAGGTTCCTTGAACACGTTCTTCTCCCCATGAGCAAGCCTCTACCTCGGTCTGGAACGCATCATAGGTACTCGTATACGAAGCCCCGATCTCCAAACCTTCCCCCACTCCTGAGATAATCAGTTGGGTGCTTGCCGCCAGGTACGTTGCTAAAACGATCAAAATCATTATCAACATTTTAGTCCAACGAATGTAAACGGAACCTACCGTGATATGTACGCGCAGGGATGGATATGGGTGATATGCGGTCATTTAAGAAGGTCTGAACCACATTATCGAAGCTCAAGAAGGCGTCATAGGTCGCTATCCCGTCGCTTCCAGTCCCAACAGGTGAAAGTGAGATACTTGGAGTGGGGACGGGAGTTTCTGTCTGCGTCCCGATCACTCCAAAGATGGTGACCTCTTTGGCGGAAACTGGCGAAGTAACATGTTAAGTAACTGCAGCTAAATATCCAGGAGACTCACCACTGAGGAACGCGGAACTGAGAACCAGAAGAATGGCAAGCATATTAAAATTTCGGCGACGACGAGCGAACAGCTAAAGTTCAGTTGGAAGTGAAGCCACTTTAATCACCATGCAAGTTCATTATATACATGGCGAACCTGAACGACCTATCTAGGGAGGTGAGCAGCAGATGCCAGGCCGGTATCGTGAACAAAGGCTTTCACAGCCTTGGCACCGCCCTTACTCGCGTCAGCAATACAAACCTTCGACGGAACTGGACGAGCGTACCTAAGACAGGTATCTAATGATCTAAAGCGCCACTCCAACGTGTGCAGCATTCAATCTCATGATTTCAGCCAGGGTGCCCCGATATTCGAGGAGGGAACGTAATATCAAGCGACTGGTCGCTGCAACGGCGTAACTCTGAGATTGGGAACGATATTTCTCCGAAGAAGACAAATTTACCTTTGTGACCTTCGGCTAACTGCACATATGAGAAAAGCATGGACAATGCGCCTGAAGAAAAGGTCGACTTGGATTTCTGAGGATGGTACGGAGACTCGGAGCAGGTCGGTTTGAACTCCGCTAGCATCCATCCGGCTTTGAATTCGATCTCCGCCGATTCTGCAGTGATATGACAAGTCACGGAGCTTCAAATATTATATCGACTAAGTCGACCACCATAAGGCGGCAAACCTCAGTAAAACAGACGTAAAATGCCCAATGTGGCTCCTAATGCTAACAGAAGATAGCATGGCCAACTTGGTCTGGAGCTAGTAGAAGATATAGTCCCATTATCGACGGTCAGAGTGAAGATAGGTCCGACCGTGCCAGTCCATGTGAACCCCGGTGTACCGTTGTCTATAAGAACACATGTTCCTTTGACGCGTTCTTCTCCCCATGAGCATGCATGTACTCCTGTCTGAGCAGTAGCAAATGTCGTTGTGTACGACTCTCCGATCTGTACGCCGTCGCCGACTGCAGAGAAGATAAATTGCGTGCTACCGGCGAGGTATGTACCTGATACCCAAACACCATTTGAGCATCCATCAGCGGCAGATACTTGAGAATCGTAGTATTAACATTAGACGTACCTTGTAGTGTATATGCAGGATACGTAAAAGGCGTACTCATACTGGCGAAGCTGTAGAGTGCAGCGAACGTCGCTAGACCATCGCTCCCGGTTCCGACATAGGAAATCGAGATACTGGGATAAGGGACCGAGAATCGAGGTGTAGCTGTGGGTGTGGCCGTGACCCACACTCCGGTGACGGTGATCTCCTCAGACACGACTAGTGTATGGAAAATTAGATATTGCGTTCAGTCAGTAACGGGACGGTAGTAAGCAGTTTGTAACAAATACTCACCAACGAGTACAAGACTCATAAGAAAAAGGATCTGGAGCATTTCTGAATGAGCTACAAGCGAAATAAACTTGATCTGACCTCAATCTGACCTGCCGCTTTATCTGCAGACCACCAGTCCGCGACACAAGGAGGTGAGGTGATCCATTGAACGAACCCAGCACAGGTCTCCCACATGAACACTTCTAAAACCTTGGTGATTGGCCAATAAACCTGTATCCGGCAGTCTGGAGGCTGCAGCTGACGAGCTCAGAGGCATCGACCTTTTTTTGCCGAGATAATCAATGACTGATGAGGTAGGACCAATCATGAAAATTGATCCTGGGCATTGAGGATGTGCCAAGACAAGTTAGAGTAGGTCTGAGTTCAAATGAAAGCTGATAGGCTTCTCCACGCTGAAGCATCGGGAAGAGATAGGACATAAGCTCGTCCAGAGATTGCCCTGAGGCATGAGGGCCCCTTGTACCACTGACTCCTACCGAGCATGCACTTCGGATTTTCCAACATATAATCAACTTCAACTTCTTCTCTTTTACTACCGAGTGATCACCGGCTCATATAAAGAGTCGGGCTATACCCAGCATAAGTCCCGATGTAAGTAGCAGCAGGGTTGCCGTCCATCCATGTCGAGTCTGAATGGGTGTTGCTGCGTTATCGACAGTTAAGGTGAACACGGGTGCAACCGTTCCAGTGATAGTGAGCATAGGCTGCCCGTCAATCGCAAGGACACAGGTTCCTTGAACGCGTTCCTCTCCCCATGAGCAAGCCTGTACCTCCGTTTGGAACGCATCGGAGGTGCGTGTATACGAAGGCCCGATCTCCAAAGGTTGGCCCGCTCCTGATATAACCAGTTGTGTACTTGCCACAAGGTAAGTTGCTAAAAACAATTGAACCCATCCGTTCGATCAGAACCATAGCTCAGCGAATACAGTAGGACATCGAACTTACCGTGATATGTACGCGCAGGGATGACCAGGGGTGAGATAGCAGAGTCTGCGAAGGTCTCAACGGCGCTATCGAAGCTATAGAAGGCGTCGTAGGTGGCTATCCCATCGCTTCCGGTCCCAACAGGCGAAAGCGAAATACTTGGGCTGGGGTTGAAATATGTTGCAACAGGGGACTCGGTCTGCGTCCCAATCACGCCAAAGATCGTGACCTCATCAGCCAACACTGGACAGGTATCGTGTCAGTACGAGTCCGTCCTCCAAACAAAGCCAGACAACTTGCCACTGAGAAGCGCGGAACTGAGAACCAAAAGAGCTGCGAGCATGACGAAACTTCGACGACGAACAACGAAGGCGGAAGTGAAGTAACCATCAGAGTCCAAGTTCGAATTTATATAATCGGTGAACCTGAAAAATCAATCCAGGGTATTGTACTGATGCCGCCTAAAGGTTTTCACAGCCATTGCACTGCCACTGAGTCAGCAGCTCGTTGTAACTGTGACTACAACCGCACGTTCGATGGACGAGCCCACGGCACTTACTTTAAGCTTGAAGCTTGAAGACTCAGAGAGTAAGCTTTGGATATCTCGTCATGTGCGTCGTACGCTGGCGTTGGGCGAAAAGGAAATCAAGCATAAAAGACAGAAACTGAGAAAACAGCTCAACTGCTTCCTGACTGCTTCGGAGAATTTCTGTTTTTCCGAGCGCCCATATGGTATATAGAGGGCTGGCCCAAGTGATGGAACGGATTTCCAGGCCGAAAGGATTGAAGACGAAGGGACAGCTTGCCAGGCCTGGTTCAAGGCCTGGGTATCGCTAAGTATATTGCCTCCATAGAGTAGAGTACACCTAAATCTTTGAGATTAGTTCAGTTGGCACGCTTGGTCTCTTCTGCCACTCATTTAACCATCCCTTCGGCGCACCCCCCTCCTGGGATTCACCAACACCCTCGCTAGGACACGCAAACACCGCACCAGAAAACCACACATCCCTATCTCCAGACTCAATCTCCGCAAACATAGTCGGGGCAACAGCTCTCGGTACCATCAGATTCGTATTAGCATCCGTCCTGAGCGCTTTCGCCTCTCTCTGCACAGCCAAGTTATCCCCCANGAGGAAGGGGAATATCTGCGAACCCAGAGACACCAGCACGACTGGAAACCCAGACTTCAGACCCTTTCTCCATGGTTCCATATTCGCCTTCTCCTTCAGCTTGAACAGGTTCGAGCGCACGAGCGTTCTTCCCTTGTCCATAAATCGCGAAACCTCCTTCAGCACTCCACAACTTCCTCCCCGTCCGAATCCTATGAAGCCTAACATGCCAGAGAGGCGAGACGTTCGGTTCAGGCGGGACTAACCACGTCTCGACCTGAACATCGGGCCATGGATACCACATACTCCTCAACCAGAACTTCCCAGTCCTAGTCGCAGGTTCCGCATATTCAATTCGCGCTTCTTTCGTCTTCCGACGACATTTCCAGACTTCGCCGTTATCGTCACTGAGGGCGAGTGTGTTGTCTCCGCCGAGTTCTTCGAGCGTCAGACTTCCAACCGGGACGCTATACCCGAACGCCGATGAATACGCGTATTTGCCATACTTCGCAGCACTCTGCTTGACGAAGTAGGAGCATTGTTGTCCACTTGAAAGGATAAATGTATGTCCTCCAACGTTACTCGCGATGTGTAACGGCTCATTCAGCGCCTTGACAGTCCCAACCAAACTGCTAGGGAACTCCTCTTCCGCGCTTGTCCAGAATGCGTGATCGGAAGGGAGAGCAAGCACAATGAAGGCTTTGCAAGCCCAGTACGGAGAACCGGGGGAGTTGTAGTTTTCAGTGATATTATGATTAGGGTAGCAGAAGCCGATGGTGAATGTATTATCTTGGGCGAAAGAACCGGGTTGGGTGTGAGCCCAGTAGCGGATATTGCGAAGGAGGAGACCTTTGAGGACTCCAGGGGTGAGAGGTGCGGGAAGAGGAACGTCTGCGTAAGCCAAAGCACCCCAAAAGGAAGCCATGGCAAATCTGTATGTCATACTGCGACCGAAGGGAATGGCACGTCCTGAGAGTGTGGTTTAGATATTTTTGGAGGATCAGTCAGCAGAACCCACACACCTTGCGCATCAAAGTAGTGTACGAAGTCCAATGCAAACTGTTGTGCACGTCGCTGGTACTCGGCACTGCGTTCTGGATCGTCTTCTCTGGCAAGCTTCGAGTATACAAGCTGCGCGAATTGGATAGCGAAGGAAGACGAATAGTAATCGAGTTGGACAACTCCTGGGGGACCATCTCGCGACCAGCCGCCGGAGAGATAGAACGTATCGAGATGGTCCAAGTCAGCTTTCATCCTCGCAGCATCGAAGCGCGTAGAACCAGCTTTCTTGAGTCCTAAGTTCGCAAACACCTGCAATGACCACAGTCAGGTCGGTAATCGATTCCTTCTGACGCTAAAACGACGTACACGGAACCATAACCAATTAGTATTTGGCATTTCCTTGTCGTTCATGCCACCAAGCCATTCTTCGATGCACCGTTTGGACTCATCCGAAAGGGGATTCCAAAACGTCTCTGGGGCGACAGCGAGTGCAAAGCCAATCGGAGAGCATTCAACCATTCTCTGATCCTTGTTCCGCATGTTACCCCAGAATTCGGCGTGATCAGGATTAGTACCATTCGCAAGACCGGTGGCCCAAGTTTCTGAAGCATGATCCCCTGATAAAAACACACATATCAGTGTTTAGATATCAAAAAATCNTGTATAAGATTAACTAGAATAACTTACCGGACTTGTATGATCCGCCTCCAGCAAGAAGCGAGGCTAGTCCCCAGAGTGGCCGAGCAAACCCCTCAAGCTGGGCAGCGATATCATCGAAATGAGTTCCTGTGAATCCTAGATGTATTCTAGCACCTCCAGGCGAAGTATGTGGCCCAAGAGCTTTCAGGAGTTGCTTCAAGAAATCTGCGACTTCTTCCTTAGTCTGCAGCGGATTCCCGACGAAAGGGGTTGCCGGGGTGAACAGGTTGAGGGAAGCCATGGCCGTGGTTGGAGGGAGAGATCGCACTCCCTGTGCTGGTAAGCAGAAGATGGAGGGGCGTGGGTTGCATTCTGAGGACAATCATCGGCGATAATTAGAAGGAAAGAGGCTGAATAGACGGCCCGGTCATCCGGCCCGAGGCGGAGCGGTCAGAGCAGACAGAGAAAACGGTGGCAGGTGCCGTCAACTAGAGCTCGCTCTGTCTAGAGAAATCGAGGATTGATGTGACAGAGTCTGCGTAGCAACCAAGCCTGTACCGCCCCTCAGGGATGAGCGGACGATGTGTAGTTCTTCATCATTACTTGTTCTCGACCACATCCATATTTCAGCCGTTGAGTATCTTCGGGACCGTTGACGAGTGTACAGGAAGTTGAAGGGAATGAAAGATTCCAAAATCAGTCTTCCCTGATAATTTGGGGGGCTTGATCTAGTTTCGGGTGGATGGCGAGAGCTGACGAGGACTAGCTGTCTTGGTTTTGACCGCCGAACCGCGTTTTGGGGGGAATGAATTGACAGGGCTCTGAATCTGAGCTCATAGATCAAGGATACTTGCTAGCTGGTGCGGAATAAGTACGTGTCACTAGAGTGCCTGAAGGAGTATGGTTTGTAGCTCATTTTCCAAGCTAGTCGGGGAAAGGGGCTGATATACATGGTCGAAAGCGTGATTAGAGCCGTCCAGCAGGTAGTATCCTTAGGTGAGAACCTCGAGATCGACGTGTGAAGAGCAGGCGAGGTTGGCGCGATCGAATGCAACAAAGATGCGTTCTACAGACCAAGAGATAGAGTAAGGACAACGAAAGAACACCAGATCTTCGAGCCAATTTCAAGTTACGCACCGTTGAATCCACGGTCCCCTAAGTGCTGGTCAGTGTAAAACGCGTCCATGAAGAGGCTGTAGGTGAGGACGATGTGGACAGACGCCGGGACTCAAAATTTGCGGAGCTTGGAAATTGGACTCCGATTCGTCCTCAACGTTCAAACGTTCAACTTTTGACCTTTTCTTCCACCGATGCTCCCACTGAGGGGCAGACAACATCTGAATACCACCACGAACTTTAACTCTTGAAATGAGGCAACGGCATACTATGCAAATATGGTCTACATTTCTATGACGCCGAAATCTGAAAGGTCCACTGGGGTTTCCTGTCGAAATCCGTCAATCTTACTCAGGCCTGAAGCTGAAAGCCTGACCGATGGACATCACTCAAAACCTTTGGTCGAATTCCCGTACATTCTACTTGAGTATGGATCTTGGGACGGTATCCAATTTTTGTCGAGCTTGCCCTGGTCGAGAATTATGTCTCGAGTCTCCATTCCGCTTCAGAGAATCAGACTCAGGACGAACGTATGCTTCTGATCACACATGAAGAAGAACGATCTTTCTATCCAGACAAGACCCCAAGTACTAAGGAACGTGCCATTGAAAATATACCTTCGATTGCTTAAGGTTCATTATCAACCTTGGCACATTCTTAATGACCAGCAAACCTTCCATCACTGATGGGTCGTCCTCTATAAACTCATGGCTCTATGACCGGTATGACTGGCTTGGGTGAAGAGCTTGAGGGCCTTATCATCAAGGACATTTCCTCGATCATCACAAGGACAACCTCTCATCACTGACTACCGCATCTGTGAGAGACTTCTGCCAGGTTAGTCCTTTCCTTCACTCTACCTCCTTGGATAGCGGATCACTATTCTGTAGATAAAGCAAGGATGACCGTATTTCATCCGTCGCGTCCCAAACGACATCGATAAAATGCTCAAAATATTCTCTTTGCTGAGTTTTGCTTTGCTTAGTGAGTGTTACTGACGAGTCGACCACCATTGTACCACTACCTATCATCTTCTATTATTTAGCCCTATCTGAGGAGATTACCATCACTGGGGTGCATATCACCATATCGCCTACGCCCACAATAACCCACCCACCTCCGATTCCCGTTCCCAACGTCTCGCTTTCATATCTTGGAGCTGGAAGCGATGGCACAGTTACATTCGCCGCACTTTACAGCTTCGCGAGTATGACCTCTCCGTTCACATATCCCGGCCATACACTTCAAGGTATATCCCACACTGTGATCAGCTCGGAGACATTTTTCTGAAAACGATACAATGGTGTGCTAGCCACATACTTCGCAGGTAGTACACAGCTTGTCTTCTCTGCGATGGGCTACGGCGTAGAGATCAGAGAGTCACACACGAGCACTTACGCCACCGAGACGGGAGGACAAGCATGCTCATGGGGAGAAGAACGTATCCAAGGAACTTGCGTATATGAAGTCAACGGCACGCCGGAGGTGACATTCTATGGTACGGTTGGGCCAGTGTTCACTCTGACCGTTGATAGTGGGGCTCGATCTATCAACGCCAGACCGAGTTGGTCTTTTTACTTGCTAGTAGTACTAGGAGCTACACTGGGTATCTTCCGCCTCTTCGTTTGAAGGCTGTCGCATCTCGTAATCGCCTGATGAAAAGCTAGTTTCTCTTGCGTTTCCAGGCGTAAACGTTCAAGCGGGCGACAATGCTAATGATGGATTCTAATGCATCCTATTCAGCGCCAATAAAAGATCTATCCGAGGCCCCGATCCAAACAGACCTTCTCTAGCACGAACTTCAAAATAAGAACGCCCCGATTATCACCCGATCAACTCCAAAGAGACCTCTTAGACTCAGTTATCTGTAGGAGGTCGGTGCGAAGTACCCATACCCCCAGAAGCCATCTCCATCAGGTATTGATGATTGTGGAAAGTTTCTTGAAGGAAACAACGACCTGAGGCCCCCGCGACCCCCGCGACCCCGCTCTGTCCATGCGCCTGTGGGAGAATCTTCGCCGGGGTCAGTAATATTCATCACCTCACTTCCTTGTGTTACGGATCACTATTTCCCAGATAAAGCTAGGATCATTTGAGGTTCTTTCTTGCGTCTCCGAAGTACTCAGAAAAATGCTCGCACTGTTCCTTTTTCTGAGCCTTGGCCTGCTTGGTGCGTACGCTTTCCAGCTTCGTTCTTGTACCAGCCAACTCAATTGGTTATCTTATATTAGTCGTTTCGGAAGAGATCATCATCACCGGAGTCCGTCTCACAAGTACACGATTAGCCTCACCTCAGATCTCGCAAGCATCGGCAAGTGTCTCACTTGCACCCCTTGGAACTGGGAGCGATGGTATAGCTACTTTCGGCGCTGTTGTCAGCATTGAGAGTGGCGGATCTCCTTTCCCATTACCTGCTCGTACATTCCATGGTACGTTGGACGCAACACGCTTCTAAATATTCTAATATATACTTTACTGATCAAAGTCAATTAGCCACATACCTTGCAGGTCCCACGCAACTGGTCTTCTCTGCTGTGGGCGACGGTATAGAGGTCGGACCGTCACACACAAGCACCTTCGCTACGGCTCAGACGGAAGTCGAGGCATGCTCTTGGGGAGAAGAACGCGTTCAAGGCACATGTGTTCTTGAGATAAATGGTTCACCCATGCTGACTTTTACCGGCACGGTCGGGCCTGTGTTTACTCTGACCGTTGATAATGCGGCGACATCTCCCAGTGCTGGGTCAACGTGGCTACTTTCGCTGCTTCTAGCGGCGGGAGTAGCATTGGGTATCTTCCGTGTCTTTTACTGAGCATGGACGCCGCAAACTTATCATGCTTGTTGAAGCGTATGAGCGTTTGTATGTTAGAATAAAGCACCCTTTACAATATTGTATAAATACAAAGTGGGATACAATGGAGTTTATTCACTTTCTGAGTGACGTTAGAGGGTCACTTCAAGTACTAGTTCGAGACGAGACTAGGATTAGGATTTCGTCGATCACAGTTCGAAATAGGAGTACCCTGAACTAAGACCTCCTATCCCCTATCTCAGGTGGCCCACGCGACGCGTCAGGAAGCTTGTTTCTCTTCCTCATCCTGCTCGAGTACGTTCTCTCCCTCCCCTCCCCCGCCCCGAGGAGACCTGCTGAAAAGCTACGGAAATTTTNTGGGAAGGAATTTCTCAAGTTCGTACAGCCCTAGCTTCCCGCAATGTCGCTCATTTCTATCAATTCCAGTTTGATAATTTCACTGTATAATTTCATTCATAGGGTTATCAATGCCTAGTCGCAGGCGACCGTCTCGTATGCAACACCCTTACTGTGGAAGCGTGCTTAAGAGAAAGGCTAGTGACATTTCTGCACATGCAGGCCTCCAAAGTAGCCAGCATCTACGCTTAGCAAGAGGCAACCATCTCGCACTTTCATCATGACACAGAGCATGAGGAAATTTTCTCAAGAAACTTTCATCTTAGTCGTCGTGGATGGGAACGACGGTACTCTAGATTCTGGACTGGTCGGTTGTCGCGTAGGCCATCCTAGGCCTCGAATCTCACAAGTATCTGACTGCTTACTCGTAGGACAAAATCTCTTTCCGTCTTATCGCATCAATGGGGTAGTGGTAACCTGGGTCGTTGCCACCAGCTGACTCGACCCGCCGCGAGTTCGATTCTCGCTTGATGCATTTTCGCCAGATTTTTGCTCACACCATTCGAAATGGCCAAGGCGATCGCCCTCCTCATATGCGACACTCCCATCCCAGCCGTCGTCGCCGAACACGGTGACTATCACCCAATTTTTGCGACCCTTCTCAAATCATCCCTAACCCTTCCCTCGAACAATGACTTCTATTACACACTTGACCCGTACTACGTCACCAAGCAAGAGTACCCGGACGACGACAAGCCCTATGACGCTTTCCTGATAACTGGCTCGGGTGCGTTTCAATGCCCAGTAATTGTAGCCGTATACTCGTGCTGATATCAATATTGCTATATACAGCAGCGTCAGCTTACGAAGATATCGAATGGATCAATAAACTTGTCGCATACGTTGCATCCCTCCCTTCCAAGCGTCCAAACGCAAAGATATTCGGTACGTACTTCAAGTTGCTGTATGAACCGGCGTACTGACGATGCTGCCTTCTTTCTCGGCCCACGTCATCCTACTCGAAATGATGCTCAACAGGAATTTGCTTCGGGCACCAGATCGTCGCTAGGGCATTCGGCGGAGAATGCGTGCCCAACGGTGGCAAATGGGAAGTTGGGATCACACCAGTAGACTTGACACCAGTTGGCAAAGAGATATTCGGCGTTGATACCCTCGTACGTATACCCCCTCTCTCCCACCGCAGGTGCAAAATCGCTCATTTATACTTTCAGAACATTCAACAAATGCACAGAGACCACGTCCCATACGTCCCACCTGGTTTCGAACTCCTTGGATCGACTCCTGTAGCACACAACCAAGGCATGGTTCGGTTCTCCACCACCAAAGATGCATCGACACCTGCTCCTATCACCGATGTCCAAATGATCACGCTTCAAGGCCATCCCGAGTTTACCAAGTCCATCGTTTCTCTGGTCGTCCAAGCCCGTGCAGCATCAGGCGTCATCAGTGCCGAGCTGGCGGAAGACGTCCAACGCAGGGCAGATTGGCGAAACGACGGTGTCAGTATTATCGGACAGGCTCTTTGGAAAATACTGGGAGTCGAGGAGCGGAAGAATTGAACAGAAAGAAGATATATAGCAATATGCTTACTACGTAGAATCCGTATAGAATAACAAATGCCGATGATGCAGAGCGAGGGATGATGGGTATAAGGATAGAGATGCAACAAAAAAGAACGGAGAACGCGGTGATATACCACCTATGTCTTGAAGATAATAATTAAGAGTAGCAAGATGAGTATCAGCAACCCAATCGTCAACGCAGAGCCTATGAAAGCACGAATGGTCAGTGAACAAGTAGCTTGCTGATATCTGGATGATGGCCATACCGTTTTCCTTAGCACCCTTCGCCACTCTATCCAACCGCCTCCGAGCACCACTCAGTCGATTCTCCGTATTATCCAGTTCCGTATCCAGCTCCTGCAGCAAACCCGTATGCACATCGAGTTCTTCATTGATTTGTAATGATATATGGTGTTGCCGGCCTATCGAGTGGGAGAGCCGATCAAGGTGTTCATCTTGTTCTGTTAACGGGCGGCGGCACGGAGAGGTCAGTTAGAGAAGACAAGCTGCGTAGGGGTATGATTATCGAACGAACCTTCCATCATTTCCCGCTGGGTCTGCAGCATAATACCAGGATCAGGACCAGCTTCTGGGTCGTCCGTGTATGGTGCATAGTTCGTAAGCGCGGGTTCTTTCGACGGAKGTGGAGGTGGGATCAATGGAGTAGAAGTGGATGGCCCTTCCTCTTTCTTAGGAAACTCCAACCTAACATACCAACCAAAAAAGTYGTCAGTACAAATCCCAGCTTCAAATGCAAATGAATCGAAGCTGTAGGATGCAAATAGCAAGGGAAGGAAGTTCAAGAAAACGACTAACGGTTCGACACCCTCTACACCACTTCCCAACATTCCCCTCATCCTCTCGTACTGATTCCTCAGCAGCTGCAACGCCTCATTCCTGCCACCTTCCTTAGCCTCCATAWCCAGTATACCACTCTTCAACAGCGCCATATTCTTCCGAATTTGTGGGAGGTGCAGCTGCGATGGATCRTTCGCATTCRCATTGTTCGTGTTGCCATTAGACGCAAGGAAAGCAGGGAACGTCTGCATCCGCTGACGCTCCARAAGCAGAGAGAGCGTTTGWGTCGATATCGAGGTTAATTTGGCCAAGGACATGGTGATCTCGTTCCAGTCAGACTTTCGTCAATGAATTATGGCCGTTCGTTACTTCGAGTCGTTAAGGAAGACCTCGAGATGTAGGGGGCGCCGTTATAAGYGTAGCTGCGCAGTCAATCCGTATGGATAGACTACTGCGCGCAGTGATGAGCAGCAAGGGTCCTTACAAGTAGAGGTACGGGGAGAAGAAGTGGATTTGCGGTTCGTGCGGCAGCACATGGCGCATGTGGACTCCGTTCCACGTGATGCTGAGGGGCTTACTTCCCAGAATTAGTGTAGATGTCATATCGACGAACACAGGCTGGGGGATCGTCGCTACGATGTCATCAACGAAGNAAACACAGAGGGTGACCCTCTATTTCAGCCCGGGAAGGTCAGGGAGAGCATGTCACCATATACATAGATTCGACTGGACAACAAGGATAAAGATAACAATATAAAGCAAGCCGACAGGGAAGGGGAAGCGTCGAAAAGACCAGCTAGCTGCCTGTCTTAACACTATTGAGCCGCACAACAAGGGGGAGAAGTGATACGTTCTCGCTAGARGCATAAAACTGCACGCAGTCTAGATGAACTTTGAACCTGTAAATTACAAGGTAACGTGAGCCAACACGCAAGAGAAGGAAAGCCATAGAGGAAGGGACGAACCAGTGATTGAAATTCGTCTCAAACTTGATCAAGACATCCCAACGCTTCGCCATGCTTTGATCTCCTTCTAGAGTCTCAAACGCAGCTATGGCGGAGTTTGCCGACTTGGTGAACGACGCGGTGTACAAGACGAATGTCGAGCACGTTAAGATCAACTTCGAATAAGCCTAGCACCAGAAGAAGAAAAGGCGTTCAGTTCAACCTAGACGTTCCTCCTAATAGGAAAGTATACTCACACGAAGTAGCTTCGAGCTCGTCAACATACACTCCTTCARGCAKGTATCCAGGAAATCTACATGATCCCTCAGAAGYTGGTCCACTGTGGTGACCTTCTTCAACTTCTCTTCCAAGCGAATCCAATTCGGCTCCAGSACTTCGAAGGTGGCGAAACACATGATCTGTTGGACGAAAGACAGCATGCGTGCTCTGAGCAAGAASACGCGWAGYCTCCAYTGCTCGAAGTCTTTRTGGTCWGGCATAGGGCGTCGCCATGGTGTGGTCTTCTGTTCRATCCACATTGAGGAGAGYGCTTGTTCGACGTGCTTKAGGTGRAGGAGGAARCGAAAGAGGAGTTGGTAGCGAAGGATGGTCTTRCGYGATATYACCAAGGAAAGAGGGAATTTGACGTTGTARTCAAGSGACARAGCGTCRATGGCTAAKTATGCGAAGTGAGAGATGARTAGATAGAAAGGCAACTGGTCGATGAACCGTACCTTGCATAGATTTCTTGTCATCCTTCTCTCTGTCCTTCTCCTTCTTAGGCTCATCATGACCATATTCCCCATCTCGTTCTCCTTCCTCTGTGCTAATCGAGCCGTTCACACTGACCACCTTGATCAACCACTCGTACAACCCACTCGGTGACATGACGACTTTCAGATCCTCTCGGTACAGCGTATCTTCCCCTTGGACATCCGTGTTCAGCGCCATCTCCAACAGGCTTTGTAGTCGAACCAATGACGCTGACTTTGCCGACTTTCGCAATTCGCCATGCGCAAGATCCAGGAGGTGTGTGATGAAGGATGATTGAGACAGGAAGAAGTATCGCTTGAGAGAGCGGAGTCGTGGTATGAGTTCTTGGTCCTTCAGGAGCAGCTGCAGCAGTGTTTGGTTGGCGTGTGTATACGCGTCCTGGAGAAATTGGTAGAATCTTGGCTATGTTAATGAAAGTGGAGAATGATAAAAAGACGTGGTAAATACCTTTCATCCTCCATAGATACATCATCAATGTCGGATTGAGCTTGATTCCTGCTGACCTCGATACCACACTCCCGGATGACATTCAAGTATTTCCCCGCCAACAGGATTTTATGCTTCCATCCTTCGAGCAATGGTGGTATACACGCACCACCAGGTAATCGTCCATTCGCAGGACGTGGAGGAGGAACACCCGCTTGTTGGCGTTTGGCGGTCAATGTGGACCCATCCCGCAGCTAGACCCTAGGGTCAGGAAGGTACACGTTATAAGAGGGATATTCATACCGTATACAGACGTTCCCAATACTCGTCCGTATAATCCGACTCCAAGATCCCGCGATTGATGAACCGACTCTCCTTCACCAGCAACTCCTCATATGGATCGGAGAGGCGACCGGTGGTGACCCATACCTGGAGCATAGCAATATAAGGCTTACCAGCTGCATGCAATAGCGTGCCGTACAGCGACAGTGCGGTAGGATCCCCCGACATATTCCTCATCCTCTCATAGATGATGCTCAAAACCTCTCCACCCTTCACAACTATAGCCGTCCCATCACCCGCGATCCCCTTCTTATCAATCTCAGACAGCACGGCTTTGAGCGTTGCACCACCAAGTCCCAAAGCTTCGTTACGTGCCTCCTCCTCCGGGTCGAGGTCTGAGTCTGACGAGGACGAAGAGTCCCCAGCTGAAGAACTATCGGCGCTTCCGAGGTCGAGTACGAGTTGGTAGATAAGAGAAAGTGTATGGACGGTGGGATGTATGTAGAACCATAGCTTTTGGAGCGAGAACTGGAGAGACGTGTTGAAGGCATGTTCAAGCTGTGAAAGAAGCGTCTGGTAGTCCTATTATATAGAGAAACAGTTCAGCGAAAGGCTGATGCACGTGAGAAATAACGTCAACCTTGAGCATGTCGCGAATGGCGGCACATAATGCGTGATTGACTAAACCAAAATCTAGATGACTGCGACTCTCCACAAAAGCAGATATAGCGGTGTAGTATGTCCCTAGCGGAAGTATACGTTCGACTAGATCGCGGAGGGACGGATCTAAAACATACGCAGCACGTCAGACATTAGACATAGTTAATCTAGCTAGGAAAGCGTACCCAGCGATGAGGAGACGGTAAATCTCATCCCCCCAAGTGGATCGTGGTCATCGGCATGGTCGGGATGAAGAGTGATGTAAGTTGCCTCGATCCCCTGCCAAACAGTCACGTTCATATTGAAGAACGGAGGCATCTTCATACGCACCATGAGTATATACAGTAGATCCTCTAGAATCAGCGCCTCTTGTATGTCTAATGGAGCATACTGAAGGTCCTCCTGCCTGGCCTTGCCCTTCCCCTTCGGTTTCGGTACGGATTGACTTGAACTGACGCGTGAGTTTAGAGGCGCGCGAACGAATGAAGTTTCGGCGATGAATGATGGTTCACCTACGGATATAAGTCAGAAAATGCCATGAAAGTGCTTGTTCAAATTACGCACCGTGACTTTCGCGAGGTGAATGATAATCGTTGTCAAAATCAACATGAGCGCGTCGCGAGTTTACTGACACCTTTGAGCTTGTCGGTTCAACATCGGGCCATTCGTGGTGCTTTATCGTACCTTCGTGTATTCTTTAAGAGTTACAGTCGCGTCTTTTTTGCGCGAAGTTTTAGAGTGGTGGGAGTACGTTTCCATTGATATCGAGGGGAGGAGCAAGACGCCGTCTGGGCGCTTGTCTGTGCGAAGGCCACGAGCGCCACAGCTTTGTCCTCTCAATTTTGCTTCTCGAGTGGAAAAGTTCAATGCGAGCTCGACGTTGAATACGTCGGATGCTCTACGAGCCAAAGCCATTTGAAAACATCTTACTCAACCTCCACCTTGATAGTTCGGTCGTGGCAAACTCCCTGAATGATTCTACCGTCGAGACTCAATTTGACTAGGATACTTTCGTAAAACGCAGTACCTTCAGTTGAACATGTTGTAGACAGTTCAGGCCAAGGTGCGTAAGCTCTACCGGCCTTCACAAAGCAATTCAAGCTGACTAAAATCTAGGAAATCAGCCTCCTGGATGCTGCGAACTCGCGGGCCGTTCGTGTATACAACATGCACATTCAGAGACATTCACCCTTCTACTTTATGATCAAGGTGAAAGATGGCATTCTCATTTACTGACCTGCAGGATCAGAAAGATGAAGTATGGGATGATGTAGGCTACATGCCTCAATCCGTGACCCTGCAAAATGACAATGGTCAATGGTTAGCCGGAGTCGAGCAAGCCATCGGCGTTTTTCTACAGCCAGCGCCAGTACGCTATTCTGACTATTGATAAGTCTTGGCTTCGACATCGCTGGCGCCTTGCAATAGTTTATCTGGTATGATGTATCTGGCAAAATGCATGCCGTCGATCTAACTTTCTGACTTGCTACTTTAGGCTATTTTCTTAGTTAGCTACTCACAAGGCTGATCGCCGATATGCTGCTCCCAGTCCCTCGTCGCTAAGTTGGCCGACCTTACCACGTCAATTTTGTCGGAATAGCCAGAATGGAAGCGCCCTTCCGGATGGCCTTTAAAAACAAGGGTAGTTTCGGCTTTGAAGAACCAGGCCATCACCTCTCTCAGCTACTTCAAGTCAACTACTCGAAGTTTAACTCCTCCAGCAGACATGTTCCCTTCAGTCGCCATCGTTGTTGCCGCCTTCGCTGCCTTCGTCTCTGCGTCCCCCGCAGTCCTCACCGACGAGAACAGCTGTGGCACCGGCACTGTCCAGTGCTGTGACACCTTGGAGCACTACACCTCTCCCCACGTCAACCACTTCTTCACCGCCGCTCAGAAGTTGGGATTGATTGACGCTATCGTCAACCCCTTGGTTGGACACATCGGAGCCAAGTGCACTTCTGGTATCCTTTCCAGCCAATCATGGTCAGTCAACCTCTTCGCACCTCGCTCTCGAGACTTTACTGACAATGACCTTTAGCTCTGCACAGCTCGCCTGCTGCGAAGATGTTACTTTCGGTAGGATTTACTTCCATCATCCGCTTCTCCTCCTCGATCACAGCTGACATTTCCTTTCAGATGGTGACTTTGCCGTCGGCTGCACTCCCATCAAGGTCGATGTCCTTTAAAGGTCCATCGTTAGATCCACTTGTTCCTTGGATAGACGGGGGCTTACGATGATACTTGGTCTGTGTGTATAATAAAAGATACAATGGGTCAAGCAACGTTGTTACACACACTCTTTACCCTGCCCTGTATATTCTATTAAACTCGTAATGAACCCCCCACCACCTTAATCTCGCACTTCCTGTCCGAACCTTCCTGAGTCTCTGTTTGCGAAAGGATACAAAACATCGCCTCATGACGATTGACCACCTTCCCACTCATCTTATTGCTTCAACAATAGTCAATTACTTGCGCATGGTTACCAGGAACTATGTTTTTGACCATAGAACGATTGAAGTTGGCACCCTTCGTCCCCTCCGTCCATTAGATTCTCTCTTTGGAGTTACATGAATCAACGCTAGTAGGTAAACAGTTAGTTACTTTATTTCGCAGAACCCCCTCTGGCAGACTCCAACTTGGTGAAGTTACGAGAAAATAGCCCAGAGTGGGACCCCGTTCATGCCAGGTGTCATGTACCATACGAACTGACCCGCGGGGGCCTTCGTGAAAGCTATTACCCTGATATGACCTTTTCATTCCGTCTGGCAGACTCATCACCGACGGAAGAGATTCGCACCAACGGCCATGCCATGCCAGGCACGTACAAGACTTTCAACGGACTTCTCGCTCGTAGATCCGCATCGACGATCTCGATGACGCCTAGCACGGAAACGACTAACCACACTGTTTTATTAGATCGACCCTATAGTTATCTTTGACATGAAGCGGCCAGCGTTCAAGACTCCAGTAATTGACGATACGGCTAGTACGTTAGCATTCCAGACTATCGCAAGGTCAGTCAACCCCAACTCCGCGTCTATACGCTAAGCAATGTTAGCCGTCAAGCTGGCCATGTCATGAAGCAGCTCGACGTATCAATGGAAGCGCTCGAAATCCATACAAAAGGAAGATCGCATCCACCTAGACTGATCAGGTCACTCAGACTCCAGCAACTTCCAAAGTCATCAACTTGGAATTTCCAAACCTTCCTCACTCGACAATGTTCGCCAAGCCAGCCCTTTTCCTCGCTGCCCTCGCCGCCTTCGTCGTTGCTTCCCCTAGCAACCTCTGCAGCACCGGCACTCTCCAATGCTGCAACAGCGTTGAGCACTACACCAACCCCGACGTCAACGACCTCCTCGTCGGATTGGACTACTATGGTGTTTTGGATGGTGGTCTCCTTGCTAATGGCATCGTCAACGGTGTTGCTGGAAACGTCGGTCTCAAATGCACCCAACTCATTGGCTCGTCCAACGAATGGTAAGCATCAATGATCATTTGGGTACGAGACACATAAATTGAGATGTCGTTACAGTGAAACCCAAGTCGCATGCTGCAAATCCGTCCACTTCAGTAAGCCGCTACGAACAAAACATAAGTTGCAAATGCGACAAAGTTACTGACCAATTTCTTTTTTGCAGAGAGCTCCAAGCTCGGCCTCGGATGCGACACCGTCAGCGTTGGCGTCCTCTAAATTCCATGTGTATATACCATCGCATTAATCGACGCATGGTGGCCATTGTTCCGAAAACCCTGTAAACGGCTAGGGCGATGATTAGAGCGATTTTAGATGTATAGCTTCCCTAGTTGATTTGACGCACCTAAGGTCATTTACTGGGACCTAATTTAATCATTTTACACGGATTAGCATGTGCACATGAGGCATGAAGATAATAGTGGGACAGAGTCGCGACTCGCGATGCGATGAACTTCAGACAAGTTTCTTGAACGCCAAGCGCTCAAGGCGCCTAAGCCTCAGGGGTCTTCCACTCACGTAATCATGTCCTTCCGCTTCCTTCCAAGTTGCTCACTGCGACGGGCAACGACGACGTCCTGTTCTGGTTCTGCATCTTTTTTTTACTTCGGATATGCTCAGAACTTTTGAAAAAGCTATTATGATTTATGAAGACAAGGGAACTGACTCGTACTAAGTACTACTTCGTCCACACAAGTTCAGTTGGCCTTAGACCTGGCCATCCTCGGATCCTCGAGCCCTCCATCCATCTCAGTGCCAGGAGGTGCTGCCGGACGCTGCCTGGACGTTTACGAACATAGTGAGAGAATTCTGGCGCCGACGATACCCCAAATGTCCAAATACTCTTGAGAAAATTGACGGTGTAGCTTTGGCCTTCGCTGTTCCGTTCTACGCAAGCGACCGCCTAGTCAACCAGCATGCTGAACTCTTCGATCTACTTGCCAACCTCCCTCCCTGTGTATCGAAGTACGTCTCGGCTGCTTGATGAGACCTACACTGGGGTCGGGGTGGTCCTCTCGCCTACATTTTACTCCAATCTTGCCGTCGCGAGCTCTCGAACGAGGTTGGTCGATTACCAGGCTCCGACTAGTCGTTTCTATTCGCCAGCGTCAAGGACCATGACTATCAAGTCGAATGACGGCTATCGCTTGCGACAAAGTGGGCAGGAATTTTTCAGTAAAGGAAGGGGGAGGAGCCCGTGGTGTGGGTTATGATCAAGACTCTGACCCATGGTTGATCGTTTGTGAGAATTTTCAAAAACCAGATTCAGCCGCTGAATTTCCGACCGGTCATTGGCTCAATTGTTGGACATTGTGTACAAGACAATGATATCGACATGGGGTTTCCCCTCCGATCCACAAGGCCCACGCTGTCAAGAGAGGGATGACGCCACGGCCACCGAAGACACCATGGCCTCCCCGACTGCGACGCTAACACAAGGATCCTCAAATTTATCAAGACACTGTTCTGAGTGATTACCGCGCAGGTGTCTGCTCCCATCGCCTCGGCCGGGACTCAAGACCGTTGAACAGCTTCCGAGGGTGAGAAGGTGGGAGATTTCTCAACAAACAAAGAGATGAAAGGCGAAAATAAATAAATAAATATTCGCGCCCTGAGCCAATGCGTTTCAAATTCACAACGGCTCGGGTCCAGATGGTTGTCACCATCATGAGATCTACTGGGCACCTAAACGATAAGTAAATTCCTTTTTTGTGTCTGAAGGCAAAGGAGCTATGTCAACGCGCGCAGTGGCTCCTGAAAGATATCAATTATCCATGCCAATAATGGAACAAGATGCGTATCTAGGGCCTGTGTGAAGGTGACAATGCTGCCGTAACTTACGACGTGGTGGGGGTTGGAACGAACAGACCTCGGCCCCTCCGGGTGCGGCTTGAGTTAAGCTTCAAAAAGGGCGAGTCACACCCTGGAAGTGAGTTGGAAACAGGTTTTATTATGCGAAGCTGAACAGACCATCAGCAAATAAGGAATGCATGACCGTCGAAGACGAAACTCACATGGAAGATCGCTCGAAGGAGCTGATTTGACAACAGGGACGATGGGGTAAGACCATATAGCCTTCTTTCTGGAAGGCCAGGGAAGGCCAAGGAGGAAGCAGTCACGTAAAGGGTGTATGTGGGCAATCGATCGTATGCATACGAAACTAGGCTGTCTCTGTCCTTAAGCTTGCGGTATCGATCGCCATGGACATAGATAGACGGGGGTTCTGGGAATGTAAACTATTAGCAGACGAACCACGGAAAAATGCGAGAACGCACAAATTTGGGTAGACGCGGTGACCATTGAAGGTTAGGAGGAGAGAGAACGCCCAGCGTGGAGATCGACGAAGAGTCCGATCAATCAACGCTTCAGAACATGTGGTGAAAGGCCCCCGTGCCCCACGTATCTGGTTGGCGCGACTCGTTGGATACTCCGGCCGGGACAGAAACCTGACCTTAATCAACAGGTCCTGGGATGCGATAAGGCCCCTCCAGAACGGCGGTCATCGAGTCAGACCCAAGCGTCAAGTACCAAATACCATCAAACAGTCGAGGCGTATAAGAGATGGTAGGTATCGGCTGGAATTGTCAGCAACAAGCCCTACAACCGTCTGAAACAAATCAGTAACTCTACAACAATCACCAAGATGTTCGCTGTGCGTACCTTCCTGGACACCTGCCAATGCCTCACTGACACACCTTCCCTCGTCCGCAGACTACTCAAGCTCTTGTCAACAACAACGGCTGCGGCGACCAAAGCTGCAAGGGCGGCGACAAGTAAGCAACTCCATCCCAGTGACATGGGCCGTGTTACTTACCCCCGAGCTATAGCTGCCAGTGCAGCGCCGGCCAGTGCAAGTGCTAGATGCCTTCCGCCTAGCCACTCAGCGTCACCGACCCTTCGTATACAACACTCATCTGTCGATAGTCAATTAGTAGACAGTCTTGTGTTGCATTCGCCGATGACAATATCCAGAATCATAACTCACGTATAGCACTGTCACCTCAGCATGAGTGCCCGTCGTTACGTCAGGGTGTTGCCTAATTCATTCGTGTGGTCGTTGTGACTGAGGCACTCGGTGAATACACATCAGAAGTAGAGTCAAAAATGGTGACGACTTACATTTACCGCATGATGTCCGTCCTCCGAGTCTGGGGACCGGAAAATCACCTCTTAACCCGCGCAAAGCCGCGTAGAGGCTAGGATGTCCAAGGTTGTATCAGAGTCGCGACGCAAGCGAGCTCCAGATGTATAGCTTACCATGCTTATCCTCCTCACCAAGCGACCTCCGACTTGGTAGGCACATACGACGGGTCATAGCCACTGGGTTCTGGAATGCGATCGTTTCAGCTGAGTCTTGAGCCTGCTTGATGAGACGCGGAAAACAAATCAGAGAAATTTCAGTCGGGAGCGTAGATGGAAAGAGGGAGAGCTTGTAAAGTCTAAAGACCTCGTCGTTTTAAGTCTTCAACGCTTCAAGACAAGCAGGTGGACTGACTGGTAGGGTGCGATTTCTGTTTCTGGTTGACTCAGTTGAACCTTCCCATCACCGTCGATCATTGGTCACGTGACGAGTACCGCCCCAGTCATAGGGTTGGATTTTCTTCAACGAAGAGCCATCCTGTAATGCGCCCAAGGTGAGTGGTCGCTTTATCTGATCTGTTTCCATATGATCGGAATACCCTCACAGTGGTTCCAGCCTTTTAGAGTGTGGTAGAGCACTGCAACGGTCGATGCACCTCAACAGTCAATCTGTCGCCCACACAGCAGTATCGCGGCATCTCATAAAGGTGAATTGCTTGAAGAACCCCAGCTTCACCTCCTCTTACTCCCCCCGTCCTATAAACTATCTATACGCTCCATCTAGCGACCAGCACGCGAACTTGGTTGGACTCGATATCAACTGGGACGGTCGGTTACCACGGAACGTTAATCTCACCTTTTGCCATCCCGACTCCGGCCGTTCGTATGGTACGTCTGACTTCAATTTCACGCGCACCCAGAATATTTTTTCTTACCGCTAGACAGCTTAGAATCGGCACGAGTTCCCACTGGACTTATTCACACGGATGGAGGTGACGGGCTGAGGGCTGAGGCAACGTCGGGCATTCACGATTGGATGAGGAGGTTATTCGTAAGTCAAAATTCTGAGCAACGTCGACGGAGAATACAGCCCAACATTGTCTACTAATTGACTATCGACAGATGAGTGCTGTATACGAAAGCTCGGTGACGCTGAGTGGCTAGGCGGAAGGCATCTAGCACTTGCACTGGCCGGCGCTGCACTGGCAGCTATAGCTCGGGGGTAAGTAACACGGCCCATGTCACTGGGATGGAGTTGCTTACTTGTCGCCGCCCTTGCAGCTTTGGTCGCCGCAGCCGTTGTTGTTGATGAGGGCTTGGGTGGTCTAGACAAACACGGCGTCAGAGTGTCTTCTCGGATGAGGCTAGATAAAGGTACGCACAGTGAACATATTTGTTATGTGTTGAGAGGTAGATAATCTGCTTCAGATGCTTGTCGAGTCGATTGCTGCTGGTCAACTCTATCCGGCCGTCGCGTCGCTTTTATCCAGTCCTCAAGATGTTTGTCGATATTTACTCCGACTCATCGCTTCATGCTGTCGACTCGCATCGCCGATTCACCTCGCCGTACCGATGCCTTATCGTGACTAGGAACCAGATGATTCGGGCGGCATCTTGTTGCTGTATGCCACCATCACCACGCCCGTGTCACTAGCTCGAGACATGAGAGTGACACCCTATATCTGTAGACAATCTACGCTCGTTCGTCTCCTCGTCATTGTTCTCTGATACGGCAGCACGGCTCCCCCATTCACTTATCCATAAAAGCATCTGTTGGTCGACATGCAACGGCGAAACACTCCATGGCCATTGATGGGACGAGTACCTTCACAGTATGAACATTCTGGAATGTTGAGATCGGCCATCCCCGCTTGTCGGTCCTGGTGCTCCTGAGTGTTGACGTTGCGCGGTCAGACCTAACTATACCTTGGCGTGTTTTGGCTCACATGCTTGTCAGGTCTCGCACTGGATCCTTCGAAGCTTGACTCATCGCCCTGAACTTGCTGTTCTTCGAGCTGTCCACCGGCTTCCCATGTTCAATTGAATTACGTCGAAGCTGCGCGCACCCATCTTCGAAGACATTCTGATCACTCCTATCTAATTGAATGGAAAGATTGGAATTGTTGCAATCTACTGTTCGTAAGTTTCTGGACGCCACATCCATGTTATCTCCCACTGATCCAGGGTTATATCCAGATCGTAGCCCCGAATACGATGATTCCTCCAGATGAGGCTTCCAGGGTCTTCATACCATACGGCTGATTCCTGCGACCACTTATCGAGTCATACTATTACCCATCATGACGCTGGAACCTCGAAGAGAAAATTCTTTCGCCTATTCTTGGACTTAGCCTCTTAGTCTCCCACTGGGCTCATGATGCTTCGCTTCCTTTCGTTCCGGTGTCTCGGAGTCTCAGTCATCCAGAAGTCCTTGCCGCCGCCGTCGTCGACAGCCGCTCCGTGGGCGACACATGGGCGACTCGGTAGCCCAAGCGGTCTGGCATGGCACATACCCGCTACCTGCACTACCAAGGCTTCCCTTGTGTATCGCCCGTGTATCGCTGGATATCCACCCCGATCGATACTGCTGGTTACGGCATGGAAGCTCACCAAACTTTTGTTCTTGCCTCCGAAGTCACTCGTTGGGCGACTACGATCTCCCAAATCAAACCTCTATCACAATGCCATACATACTTGGGTAACGGTATCATCGACTCTGTGCCTGCATTATCGTAGTGCTTATTATATCCCACTTGTATTCCCTCAGTCGTTACCACCATAATTTATGTGCACACGACCTCCAGTGTCTTACAACTCCTAAATCTTTGTTATCACCGCGGGCAACTCGTCTTTGAGAAGATCTCTGAATCATAATAATGAAGGACAGTCATGATCGTTCCAGTAGGACCCCCAACGATCATCTCTTTGGGTAATCATGTATTCATAGACCAGAACCTTCTTTGATTGTTACGAGAACTTGAATTTGACTCAGACCGCCGTAAATAAACTTGGAGGAAGCCCCCCAGAGACTTGATCTGAAGTAATTTCGTGCCCAAGTGCCTAGCAAGCCCGCAGGCAAGCTGCAGGTCATGCCACAACGACAACGGAACTCGAAAGGTGCCAGCCAAAACGACTCATGAAAGGCCCTTGGGCTATGGAAGGCGAATGGGAGGGGTAGAAAGATCTTATCACAGTAGCCAAATACAATTCTTCCCATATCATATGGATACGATCCAACAGCGAAGATACACCGATACGCAAACATGACTGCCTCGAGTGCTCCATGACCATAAGCGTGAGCTTCTGCGTAGACACCGAACAAGCAGACCCGAGCAATACATCACG
>JAPEVF010000202.1:0-71982 GCA_029747585.1 Pleurotus djamor | reverse complement strand
AGCAGAGCCCACCTGATCAGTATACATCTGCGAGCCAATAGACGTGCATGTTCTTCTGATTCGAGTTCAATTACCATGAAAGGTCTGGACGAATCATGGTGTTCAAGGGTTTCGGGCAGCGCCAGAGAGAAGCCATGAAGTTGTGCCACGCTTCGTAGTTCTGGAATTCGAAAATCGGCATGAGACTGCACGAAGACGAATAGGTACTTGAGAGCCTCGGTCATGGAAGTTGGTGAAAGAGCGCCCCTGATGTCTGCGAAGGCTTTGGTGCGCGTGCTTGATACCGTGCTGGAGGGTGTCGATGAAACGAGTAAGTCTTTCCATTGCCATCGAAAACAGCAATCGGGGGTAAACTGATCGTCTGTGTGGCCAAGACCTCGTGCCTACAGATGTTTTGCACCAACTTGGGGTTCTCTTCCCAGAAAGCCTGGTCTTGGCTGCCTTGGATATCGTCGACAGAGGAAACGGTGCGCACATTACCTCAACCTACTAGGCCCCGGTTCTACGTTGTTTCTAGTCTTCAAGTACACCACGTCTTGGGGACGCGAATTTTTTCAGGTGGTTGGTTCTAAAGCCACCCATTCTGTGCAACCCCATCTTCTCCGATCCTACGGCACACCCTTCTATTGCGATTGCCCTGCATTTGCATATGCGTGTCTTCTCTCCGACTCGTACATTATGGTGAGTGTCCCTCTCGACCTCTTGGACCTGAATCTGAGAAGTCCGTTTGGAGTGTAAACACCTCCTTGCCGTTCGGCTGGCTCAAAGACTCCATGCGTATACGACGCGTCGCGTCGATGCCAGCGACATATCGCAGATATTATGAGTATAATATACACAAGAACTAGGCCAAGAAATCTATTCTATGTATACCTACACACTGTGTGTCGGCGTCATCCGAAATTCCATCAATGAAGCATACTCTTCAAGGCCCTTTATCAAAGCCATATGTTCTTCTTTCGTCGGCCCAACACTTAGGCGTACCGTCTTCTGTCCGTCCGCTGACCACCAGGTCTCTTCATTGCCAAAGCCGACGTGTCCGGGGTACTTGATCTTGAGCCACTCGCACAATTTCCTCACTTCAGCAGGCTCCCTAATGCACCACCACTTATCTTCTGACGGTCCACCCTTCGCCGTCAAAGATGTGGATGATCCCCACACGGCGACAAACGAGCTCCAATTACGTGCGTCTTCCATCTTCGAGTTCTTCAATTGCTTGCTTGTCCTTCCCTGTAAGAAAGCCATTGCTGACTCCCTTTCAGCAAGATCAGGAGAGAGTCCCCAATAGCTCCTTCCTTCAGGATCTCGACCTAAGTACCCCGACCGTGGCGCGAAAGCGAAGGACAAAACCTTCAAAGAGGATTCAACACATCTCATACGCTGCGTATGTGCCGTTCGGGCCGCCTTGATATCGGACGGGCGAACCGGAGGTTTGGCATTGTCGAATTCGGCCTTCATATTCTCCCAATCTTCCTTTTCCTTGCGTATAGTTTCACGCGAGGTCTTCACCCAATCTTTCCCCTCTTGAATACCCTCGTCTATCTCCTTCCTAACACTTTGACTGGTCAAGATAGCTTCTTGCAGACTCGAGATGATGGGTATAAGCTGAGCGGTAGACGTGATGCGCAAGTTCTGTGATTCATCTTGGCGTGCCAAAGCTCTTGTCTTCAGTCCTTGGGCCGAAGGGCCGCGAGGTGGGTCGGGGTAGAGGGGGGCACCTTCAGGCATTGAGTCACGTATCTTCGCCAGAATTCCCCACATTTTCGTAAGGTTTGTACCACTGGCACGGATATCTCTTGCAGCGGATTTGATAACCTGGAAATGGTCAGTCAGAATATTGGGCAGGATATCAGTTAGAAGTCTAACTTTGGCGTACGGCTCCTCGTAGCAATCGACTAGAAGTCCAAGGAGTCCTACGATGATAGCTTTGGCGCAACCATCGCTAATCCAACCAACGAGGGGGGCGCCCTCGTCATCTTCGTCGTCATCATCATAGCCAGCGCCGTACCTTCCGTCAACTTCGTTGAGCTCTTCTAGATGAGCTTTAGACAAAGGGTAGGAGAAGATGACACCGAATCGAAGGATAAATTCTCGGATGTGGAAACGTTCTTCGGCTAATTCGCGTGTGAGAGTGGTATCAATTGGACTCCACTGTAAAAGAGGAAGCGCCTTCGGTTTGGGCACTAAGGGTTTTGCAGCCGGGGGACGCGTTTGCTTGGACGTTGGAATCTGGGGGTCGGTCACGAGCCGAAGTTGCCCCTCAAGTTGACTGGTGTTTAAAGATGAGGAAGGTAGTTTCCTATGAAGACGTTCATTGAGTGTCACGTCTATGAGTGATAAATGCGTACCCAAGGGGATCAAGACCTTGAAGCTTGCGACAGGCCGGGCAATTGCACGAACCCCTGCAACGAGGACATCTACAAGGCGAGTTAAGGGGCGACACAATCATCTCCGAAGGGCGATGAATCCATACCTATAATTGTCGTGTTTCGCGGTCTCCGGATTTTCCCCTATGATATGTGTAGTTGGTAGTTTAGTAATAGAATTTCTAAGACATACCATAGCGATTCTTGAGGCATGGGTAACAATACTTCGCTCTACAGCCTTGACGGGCCTTTGAAGCTGGGGTACGGAGCGAACTGCAGACTAAGACATCTGTAGCGAGTTTTGTGGATCTAAATATTTCAATGGAAACGAAAAGTCACTGACGAGTGTTCTTGCGGCGGCATTGGTGGCATCGCAGACCGCCAGCAGCTTCCGCGGTTAGACCCTTTTTGGAGCCTGATGCAAGAGCATTGTGAGAGTTGGATGATGAGAGAACGGGGGTGAGCTTCGGTTTCTTCGCGCTCAATATGGGTATTTCGACACAGAAGCCGTTGTCCGTAAACTTTCGCTTGGTGGGTGTGGAAAGGGTGCGATTTGGAGAGCTCGCAGTGGATGCATTCTCTCGTCTGTTTGAGGGGCTATGGTAGGAAAGTGGCGGAATTTCAACGTAAACTTGCTTGAAGGACGGCAAAGACGCGCTCATGGTGGTTGAAGCTGAAGTCGAGTCGCAAACTAATCCAAGTCGCGTCGGTCACGTTGCCATGGGACACGTGATGCGGACACAAATTTTGTGTGAAAAATTAAAATACCGGAGGGTCGGAAGGACATCTTCACAACACCCATCCCCGTCACTTGCTCCGTTTTTTCTTCTTCTTCTTCTTCTTCCTCCTCTATCCGTTCAATTTTGTCATGGCCCACGCTGATCACACGAGAGATCCCTGGTATGACCCCCAAACTTTTCTTCCTGCTTTTTGACACTCACAGTGTTCTTTTCTAGCCCATGGGTCATCCTTAGCGACTTTGGAGGCGCTTTTTCCATGGGGGCAGTTGGTGGTGGGATCTGGTATGGCATAAAAGGTGCTAGAAACTCACCGAGGGTATGTACTGGTTACACTTGCGTCTCAACAGCATGACTAAACTTGCATAGGGTGAGCGTTTCGTCGGTGCCATCTCTTCCATGAAGGCCCGAGCACCTGTTACGGGCGGGAACTTTGGCGTTTGGGGAGGCATGTTTTCGACGTTTGATTGCGCTATCAAAGGTTGGAGGCAGAAGGAAGATGCTTGGAATGCTATACTCTCCGGTTTCATGACGGGCGGCTGTCTGGCTGCGCGAAGTACGTATCCTCTCCATAAAGCTGGTTCTCACTTCAGGTTCTGACATTGCTATCAGGTGGTCCGAAGTCGATGTTATCATCCGCAATTGCATGTGGCATTCTGCTGGGTGTCTTTGAGGGTGTTGGCGTGTTACTGGGTCGTGTGTTCAGTGAAGGGACGCGGCCTCAGATGCCTCAAAGTGAGTATCGCTATGATATTGTCGCATTGTGTACTAATCTTCGTTCTAGTACCAACAGCTGCACCTGCTGCACCCGCTTCGTAGATTCTGTTATCATCTCGACATCCACGCATATGTCACTATCTCGATTATAATTTGCTTTGTATTTTCTCTGACGGATAATCGCCACTTACTATTTATCCTTTCGAGTCACGCTTACAGTTTTGTGGAGACGATCACTCTCCAGAGTCTAAGTCGGCAGTGACGAAGGTGACGTCAGCTTCCGTTGCGCGTCCCATATAAACCGGGTGACGCCTCCACCTCTCCTTCAACTTCTTTCCATCATGCAGCCCACAACCATCCACGACAAGCTTGACCCTTACACGTCCCAAGCCCAGAATGATGATATAACTCTTCAGGAAAAAGTAACTGGTAAGTCTGCTTAGACTTTCTGCTTCACTCGACGGTCTGACACCGGACAGACCTGCACAACATCATCAAACATGTATCTATCGGTATGCTGACTTCGAGAGCCGTAAACGGCCAGTTACATTCACGGGCGATGGCCTCCTGTGCCCGTATGTGTGCTTCGGATGTCCTTGGCCCGCTACTCACCCGCTTCACAGCGCACTCGGACACTCAGTTAACTTTGTACTTTATCGCAAATAACGCATCTCATAAGTTCGATGAACTTCAAAACGACAGTTCTATAAATGTCAGCTTCTATGATCCATCCAGTACCAGTTGGGTTTCGTAAGATTTAAACCTTTTCACCGGTCAATTTCTGTTTTTCACAACACCTTCGTCAGATATGCTGGTACTGCCAAAGTGTCGCAGGACGCCGATCTTATTCATAAACATTGGTCTACGGCGTAGGCGAAAACGTTGTCTGAGCAATCAAGCCGATTTAATCTTTGCACAGGGTCTCAGCTTACTTCGGCGACCTTAAAGACGGCATCCACAAAGGCGATGAACACGATCCCCGAGTATCTATCATCGAAGTCGTCCCTCAAGAGATCAAGTATCTCCATGTAACGAAAGGGGCGATAGGTCGCAACGCAGGCGTGGCCGTTGGGGTGCTCACAGGCCATGTTGCTGTACCCGGAGAATTAAGGACGATCAACAAAGAAGAGGTGAGAGTCATCCGGCTCAGTTACGGATACTATCAGCCTAATCTCCATTGATCCAGATCCAGTTGGTAGATGGTTTACACTCAAAATAAGAATAGGCAAATATGTTTCACACGTAAAATATCGCCTGCATGAACTCGGAATTATGAAGGCTTGTCAGGTATTTCGCTGAGGTTGAAATTTTCACGAAGTAAATACGAGGGCCTTGCACCCTCCTTGATTGCACCCTTTTAATTGTGTCCATGTTCACATTCCCTCACATGTCGCCGGCCTTCACGCGATCCCTGTAAAGATCATTGAACGACAGCGAGTATGGAAAGCAGAATAAGAATAGGGTTATATAAATATGACGCTTCCTAATTGACTTCCTTTGCATCAGACCCGGAGATGTCTGTCGAACGTAGGTCTACCCACATTAAAACACGGAATATTGCTGAACATCGCCTCCGTTAGAGTTTCGAGCACAAGCTTCATATGTCCTCCCAGAAGACGTCCTTTCTCGCATATTCTTAGAAGGACAGGCCCTTTCGACCACAGACAAGAGTTCCCAGCCATGGGCATTCGAGTTGGAGGTGTCGAAAGTGAGCCGCTTTTGGCGATTCGTAGCACTCAACACACACATCCTGTGGCGCTCTATCAGAGCCCTTCCCGAGAAATCGCTCCCAGAGATAAGAACATATCTTCAACGCTCTGGAGAATGTCCTATCGACATCCATTTCAATTGGACCCATTGGGCTGAGCTCGATGTCCCGCCCACAGTCGAGCTAATGGATTTACTCGTCGCTCATCCGGTTGGATGGCGTCGTGCCATCATCCAAATTTCCCTCGATGACGCCTGCCTTCCTCTCTTGACATATATCCAAAGCGACGACAATATTGGTCAACATCTCCAGTACTTGTCCTTGACCGCCTGCGCTGGAGACGGTCACTTACAACTTGACTATGTGTCGACACTGGTGCAGACATTCAAGTCAGGTGCTCCCGAGTTGACTTTCGTTCGCCTGCGAGGCTTTGCGGTACACTGCCTTCGGCCTCCGTTGACATCGGTCGTCACCCTCCATGTCGAAATATCGAGGACCATCCCAATGCAATACGAAACTTTCAAGCAGGTCGTGGCGGCTTCGCCACACTTGACCAATCTCTCGTTCTATGGTGACGGCGATCTCGTTCAGGCATGGCCGAGTCACGAATCCAACACAATAACCTTACCAAACCTCAAGTCGCTCAGGCTATGGCTTACACACGGGCCTACGCTCAGTAAGCTCATGGTTCATGTCCATGCGCCCCTTCTCCAATCACTTGTCTTGAAGGAAGTGCAGGAAGATGATCTCGACATCTTCTGGATTCACAATCAAGGTCCTCGTGACTTTCCGAATTTGAAGTCGCTAACTTTCCACGACTTTGAATTTTCCGACACCACGTATCACAAGGCGGGCGCAGCATTTCCAGGCATTACACATTTCACATTGATGCATACGACGTTCGGGGACGCAACAATAGTGAGAATGTTAGGGAGCCCCGCCCATGCGCGAATTTGGCCCGAGCTACACACCCTCAGCCTAGTATTCAGCGCGACGGATGGAAGCCGTTTATGGGATATGGTGTCCATACGAGCTTCGATGGACATCCCGTTGGAACGATTGCGTCTCGGCGGAAGCAATCCGATGGAAGAGTTGACAGACCTATGTAAGTTACAAGAGCATGTCGAAGTGGAGACTTTCGAAGAGACAGATGACTGGAGGGAAGGGTATTCCATGTATGATGAAGATGACAGGTTCTGGGATTGATGCATCTATGAAGGAAGCTGTGACCGGACGCTCGAATTCGTAAGGTGGTTTACATGTATGGTATATTTTTAGTCTTCGAATAGTGGCCTGAAGTCCTGGATAATTGACATCAACTCATGGACCTTCCGTGTAAGGAATGTTTACACTTACCTTATTGGAAGTTGGGGAATAAACCTGTGACGCGGCCATTTCGACATCTTCAATAAGCTCAAGGCTGTCAGTCCGATTGTCTGAATCGGGGTAACCAGGGGATTCTCGAGCGATGGTGGCGATTTCTGGTATCAGTGAGTGTCTTGGATAGGCGGCCGTGTGAGATCCTTGTGATCCAATGCCTTCCGCCGGCGCGACGAATTCATGTTGTCCCATTTCTTCACCGCCGAGCCCAGAGTCTTGGAGTGGTCCCGAGCCTGTCGTGAGTTGTGACGAGGTAGGCAGAAAAAGAGGTTCTTTCGGGGCTGTTCTTGGAGGCCGACGATCTTCCCATTGGGAAGAAGATGCAGCAGGCAAAGGAGTGGGTGCCGGTCGATCAAACGCCATGTGCTCTCGTTGGGCAGCTCTCATGGGTCTCTTATATCTGCTCGGCCCAACTGAAGCCCCGTTCCTTTCACGTTTGTTACTTCTGCTACTCTGGCCTTGACCAGAACCGTGTTCTTGACCAGATGCGTGGTTCGTGGAGATGACGAAGAGTGTTTCATAGGAGTCACCTTCTACTTCAATGAAGACAGGGTTCACGGATTCTGTAAAACGGATGCCCAGACTCAGGCCGAGGGAATCCGCAAACAAAATTGTGGCCTGCCCATTTGGTTATTCCATGATGCGAGAATAAATGGGCATGTCATACCATGAATTCTCGAAGGTGAAATGCGATGACAGCGGGAAACTCATAAACATCGTAGGTATCGAACTCCTCAACGCTCACCGAAAGCTCAGTGGAAATTGAGGGTTTGCCTTTGTTATTCAAAGAGTAAGAGGCAGTAGATTCAAGCAGAACAGAGGACGATCACCTCTGCTATCCAAGGCAGATTCGCAGCTTTGTATGCGAACTTCTGTTTCGCTAAAGCACCATTGTAACTGTAAGTCCACTTTCGGACTACGCGTCGACGGAAAGTGCTCGAGCATATCTTTGACTGCTCGCGGTCCAATGGCCAAGGTCGATTCGTTGTTGTTCGTTTCAGGCGAGACGGGTACCATCGAAGACGTTGCTGTCTGTAGCGACAAACGATGGGTTTTAATGATACCTGGTATCTAATTTTCAAGGACTGGTAGAATGTATATATTCATTGACGCTTACCATGCTTGCAATGCAGACGAACTATCAGCCTGCCTTCCAGGGTGTCTTGCTCGTCCTCCTGCCCATCGCTGCCAACGATGGATAACTCGCATCGGTTTACCATCTTGTCGACATTTCGATGTCTCAGGACAGAAAGTAGAGACTGTAAGCCGATGTGCTGGTAAGCAGATACCACAAGCAACGGTCAAGGACGTGTGCAGCTACCTTTGTGAGTAACTGTCCTGTAACCTGGGGGGCTTCAATTGATTCGCCTGGTGGAAGGGAGTATTTCGCAAAGAAGTACTTGTTGAATTTGAAATGACCGTATGCGGAATAAGAGGAGTTGGTGGAGGAAAGGGTGAGCGTGTCAGGAGTAGCCTGAATGGACAGTTCCTCGCCGTACTTTGACAGGCAGACGAGAGCCTTGGTGAATGCTGTAGGGATGTGAGACCAGCAAGACGACTTAGGGTGGAGTATGCGCACGTTTAAGAGCACGAGCATCAAGGGTTGCACGCATCCTCACCGTCCACTGTTGAGCAGCCTCGACGCGCTTCCAGTGCCACTGTCATTCCAACGCGACACGCGACGGTCACATGAGTCTCAGTTACTTATATTATACAGGGGCTTCCGTTTGGCTTCCGGATAATTTTTTGTGTATTAAGGCAAGTATCTCTAAGCTCCTTAGCTCTTCACTGCTACATGGTCATATTCGTAGTTTCATTTACAATGAGGCCTTCTGATACCCGAGTGTTACAAACGCCGGTACTTCGTAAGCACAGGTGAAGTACTATACCTTGGCGAAGGGATTTGAACTTGGTGGGATCTGCAAAAGAGATGTTTCCGACACGATGTTGATCTTTTCTTCGGTAAATGGTGGATATCGAGCATCCAAAGAAGGCTCGGCTCTAGCATAGAGACGTCAGACATAAGCCCAAGCTCGAAAACACCGTGCTTACTCCTTCGGCATGTCGATAGAACTACGAAGGTACGTGAACGTGTCAAAAGTGTTCTTTAATCCCTGACGGCCATCTATGAGAAATGTACGTCAAAACGTCACCGTTTATATCGATAGTCTGAACTTACATCCTGACGCGCCGACGCCACCGAATGGCAACTCGTTCACTGGAGTCAATGTTAAATAGGTTGCAGACAGCCGAGCGAGCGAACCCCAAAACATACCTGAGAGCGTTTGGAATGTTTCATTGAAAGTCATAACGCCGCTGAGCGTATTCTCAAATACTGTAAGATAGGGTTACGTGAAGCACAAATGCTGAAAACGGGTGCGCCTACTCTTCCGCTTAGTTGCGTCATTTTGAGTGAATGCGTAGATAGTCAGAGGATGGGGCCTTTGGCACAAAAATTAGCGTTTGGGTGCATCTGGGGGAGCGTGACCCAGCCAATTAGAACTCACCCCCGCCTTATTGAGCTGATAGCCTCGTCGACGCTATCGACTGGAATGACAGGAAGAATTGGGCCAAATAGCTCTCTGAACGAAAATCAGTCAGTCACTGGGAGTGACACGGACATATTCAACTTACTCTTCCATGAGTGAATCATCCACGCCGACATCGATGACCACAGTAGGTTCTATCGATAAATGACCATCATTTTTCCCTCCCAAAACGACCTTGCCCTTAGTTCTCTCAAGCAATTTGGTCAGCCTATGAAAGTGTGTCTTGTTTATAATGTGTCCCATCGTTTTAGTGCCCAAGACGCCATTGGGAAAGAAGTCCGCGTAGCACTTTGTGAGGGCATCGACGAAGCTTGCTAGCCTCTCTCGGACGATATATACGTGATCTGGGCTAGCACAAATCTGCTCATCATGAGTCAAAGAGACTAGAATCGATGGAGAAACACCGCCAACCCACCTGCCCACTATTGGTGATTTTACCCCATAGGATACGTTTTGCGGCGAGTTCTATGTCGCAATCAGCAGCAATGATCACTGGCGACTTTCCTCCGAGTTCCAAGGTAACCGGAGTAAGGTGCTGAGCCGCGGCCGATGCAATGATCCTTCCAACACGACCACTACCTGTGAAGAAGACTACAAAATTATCAACACCGCATGTTCACTTTATCATACTACAGAAATTTACCGTGGTCCCCTGTGAGAGAATGGGTCAACAACTTCCCGGTGAATAGTGGGAAAGTGAAATACAAACGCACAAGGGAGTTCCAAGGCCTTGGATGTCACCTCAGCATCTCCTAGGATGACACGATAAGCTGATTGATCCAAGTAAAGGGGAAGGAGTTTAGCGAGGAGGTTCGAGTAGTTTGAGCCAATTTCTGACGGTTTGACAGCCGCGCAACAACCGGCAGCGATTGCACCGATGAGTGGTTGTAGAGTGAGAACCATAGGAAAGTTCCATGGCCTGAGAACGCATTAGTCTCGAGGGTAAGTCAAATCACTTGGTGCCTTACCCAATGATCAAGACGACGCCTTTGGCTTCCTTGTAAATCGTTGGTTTCCACGACTTCTGCCAATCTGGGACAATATCCGTTAATACTTCTGGGGTCGTCCATTCTTCAAGCTTGTCAGCACTGATGAGACAGCGTTCAACGATGAGGCCAGTCTCCGCTGGAAGCGTCTCTGCTTTTGGACGTCCTAGGTCAGCGTCAATTGCTTGAATCCATGCATCTAGGTTGTCTTGAACCATGTGAGCGAGTTGGTACAGTTGGTGTCGTCGCCATTGAAGGGACCGAGTAACTCCTTGCCTGAAGGTAGTTTCCAATGCACGGCGTCCCTATGGATCTTTCGTTAAATAACCAAAGCACATTAGAAATAAATGCATACCACTCTAATCTCCTCAACAGATGTGTACTTCATGGTAGTCTTTGGGGGCGTGGGTCTTCATGACCAGGGTGTCTCGCGTCTGTATAAATATGGTGGAAGTCGTCGCAGAAGCGCGTGTGAAGCCGCGTGCATGAAATTCCAAAACAAGGTAGGGTACTAGCAACTTTTTGTGAATCTAATACTTAGAGGGCATGAGTGCGAACAAACAACCGTTTTCCAGACGTTCCCTGGGATCCAGAAAGAACTACCCATGACAAAATGGTGCCTGCCCAAGAAACTTGCAGGATAGATACCGTGGCCTCAGCAACGGTGCAGGCACCAAGAGACGCACTCTGATGGAGACCTTCAGAATCGTTGTAACCAATTATAAGTATGACTTGGTGACGGTTGTCTGAACCTTGCTTTGAGAACCTTACCCAGGTTCGAAGAGTTATAGAAGACTGACCGTGTGTCTCAAGAGAATGTAACTGTGCGAGAGTTAGTCGAATACGAGAGAAGACAATGGCGAGCGAAGCTTACAGTTACCAGCAATGCAACGTCTACTCTTTCACGACAACTTGTTCCATTTCTTCTTCAAATTCATCGGCCACCACTTTTACCAGCACCGCGGAAGCAATACGACCAATGATCCCGATGAAGGCACCAACAAGGCAAGCTGCTCCGCATAGAGAATAGATGGGGCGGAACTGTTCCAAGATATCCAGAGTAAATCGCCAAGGAACTCGGAAGAAGACGTGTGTCGTGAGGCGGGCTACAATTATAAAGGGGTCAAGAGCATACAGCAGTATTGGCACCAAAAAGGATGAGACGATGCGATGCGGCGAAAGGCGATAGAGATAGGTCGCGATGGATAAGGTGTAGGCAACGGTGGTGACCAAAGCAGAAGCGACAAACGAGAGTGTCGAAGCGATCCATGACAGAATATTCGTGATTGGAGGCGGTTGATACGGTGCATCTGAGGCCGACGCGGTTGCCATTGGGACGAGCTGGTTGCTGGCGGCGGTGGTCGCGGTGGGACTTGTCGAGCTGAAGGCAACGTGACTGCCCCTAATTAATCCCCTTTTGGGCCTCCACAATTTCGTACGCTGACGGCAAGTTGATATTCTTTTACAGCTGTTTGCAAAATTCTTGACACTCCGTCATCCGCGCGAAGATGAATCGAGTAAAACTGGAAACGTACTTAGCAAAATTTTGTGTAAATGTTTAGCGCCCACCTACACCTTTCCGCTTTTTTGCCGCTTTTCCAACGTCTTTTCCACCAGTCGTGACCTCAAGATAGTTGACTCCATAGCTCAACGAGGTCTCTAAAGTCTCTTGGTAATCAATCATACGGAACGCGGCGGTCAGAGTAACGACAAAGTAACGAGTCAGACGAGAACGCCCACGCTGATTGATTCTAGGCAATATTGCAACAATACTGACTACCTTCTTCGCCTGTATTCCCCAACGCAAGCTGATATTCAATGATATGGATATCCACATCCTCGTGAACATGATACATCACGCCAACTTTTTCTGTCAACATCTTGAGAACCAAAACTCATCGTCGCGAAGCCGGGCGCTTAGTGAAAGTTGACGAAATTTGGCTAAGTTAGTTTCCACTTTTCATGTAATCATCTCCTCGCGGATACCGGGAGTGTCAAGAADTTTGCAAACGGCTGTAATCCAACCACTCTCAGTACGGAACACCAATGTCTGGAAACTACGCATCATCAAMAACCTCTAAGCGTGACTCGCTCTACCGCGGCGTAGGTAGATCGCCCTTGCGAAAGTCGTTTCAAAACATCGTCTCCGCCATAAAGACGAAATCTCGGACAATCAGCTGGAGACTCGAGTCGGCTCGCTCAGAAAATACGAAAATGCATTCTAGGCAACGCTCCGAACCTTGTCCTCCTGCACCACCGCCAAAACCTCAGACTCACTCAAGCCGCCTTTTGTACCTGACGAATCATGCCGGTTCCTTAGCATGGCGGGCTTACTCTGCAACGCTGACCGCAGATGGAATCTCGCTTGTTCCTGCGCTCTCTACTGACGCGGCGCTGGATGCACATGTAATAACTTTCGATCACTGTATCGACGTCCGAGCTGGCGACAACTTCAACGAACAACTGGACCAACATGACCCTCTTCTGAGAGACGCACCTACACCTGGAAACCTCCGTCCTTTCGAGCTAGTTTTCGAAGGAAGACCTTTGCACCGTTTCGCTTGCTTTACTTCTCAAGATAGAGCCATTTGGATCGACTTGATCTGGTGAGGAGCTTCATGCATTAGGAATCCCCCTGCTCATGCCCTATCTATCATCCAGGGAGTCCATTCTATCTCTGCACGAAAAGTCTAAAGGCCGCACGACCTCAGCCCCTTCTGATCGCATTCAACACCCTCAGATAGCAGCTGATTCGTACATGAACCAACGACTTCCTTTTCACCAAGACTACTCATTTCGACAAGAGGAAACATTGCGGCCTCAGTCTCAGATCTCCCAGGTCCAGTCCTTTCTCGACGTTGGGAAGACCCTACCTCCGCTTGTGATTGCGCATGGATGTCCGTCTCTGACTGCTTCAGCGTGCACGAGTACCGTGGCCTCTTCTGCCAGAAGCCCGTCTATTGCGAACCTAGGTGCACTCTCCATGGTTAAAAGTCGTATCTCTCAACTCGAAAGGCAGGGCTCTTCCGATTCTGGTATAGAACGCTTTTCACGTACATCGAAGGCACCTCAAAACACAAACTCACTTGATAATACTGGGGATAATATCCTCGACTATTACACCAACAAACTCGATGGACCTGTTTCCCCGCTGGACTCTGTTACTCTCCCTAACGAACGGCCAGGATCATCTGAGATTGCTCCTACCAAGCTAGCTCATGCTGCTCAAGTTCCGTCACACACACTCACCTTGAACCCCAGTCACAATACGGTTACCGACGATCTACTGAAAGACCTATGTGCGAAAGTGGAACATGTACTCAAGTACTGCGAAAAGCAGGTCCATTCAACTCCTTCCTCCACGGAGCTCGGCATCCTTGCTACTCTCAAAGAGATATCAACTAGATTGGAGGACACTCGGCGCCAACACGACTTGAAGTTCGACGGTATCACGTCAAACATTCAGAGAAATGCGAATCAAGGCGTTCCAGAGCTCAATCTAATTCTCCAAAAAATTGACCAGCTTCAACAATTGCGTCTTCATGGATCTCAAGAGCTTGGAGCGGCGAAACCTAACTCACATGAAGCGAATGCCAATACCGACAAACTAATCACTCTCATACAGGCAGAGCTTAGTGATCGGGCAGCTCAGTATCAACAACAAGTCGATAGTGTTAGATACCTGAGCGAGCTGAATACGGTAGGCTATCGTAATGGATGACCTTCGTGACTCTGATCAATATTTTCCAAGTGGCTCGAAAATTTTGTGACCAACGGCACGTCGCAGATTCAAGCTGTTGCGGCGAATGTTGACCACCTATGCAAAACACTGTGCTACGACACCAGTCCTAATACCGGCCTTCGTCACGACGTACAGCAAATTCTCGCCGAAGGTCGGTCTCGCGAGCATACCATGAAGGTATTACAAAGCAACATGAACATGAACTCTGGTTTGCACCAACAAGCACAGATTACCGTGGCAGCGCGTGAGTTTCCTAGATCGACTTGTTATCCTCATCTTACCATCGTTAACCATGTCATGCTTCAGCTACGGAGATGATCAACGATATCATAGCCCATCAGCGCCGTGAACACGAAACTATGGTGGCCACATTCGTGCAAGGTACTTCGAGTCCCATACTTTCGTCGTTCGGATATAAGGTCTCTTATTGTCATCTAGAAATAACTCGCGAGATTCGAGGAGAGCGGCTGAGATTCGTCGAGGCTATGAAAGAAGCTACGGCGATCAACGTGCAAAGTAAGTTGAAGAGTCCAATCCAACTAGACGGGTTTTTGACAAGAAAAATAGTGCATGTCGATCAATTCAAGAGGGAGTTAAACAAAGAAGTTGTTGGTATGCTCCAAGATGTCCAAAGACTACATCAAGAAAAGAAAGCCATCGAGGCCCAGATCTCAGAGCTCTTTTCATTCTATTCCGCCCGAGCGCCTCAATAGAGTAGAGGGGTTGGAGACTCGAGAAGCGTTGAATGGAGGGTGTTCTGTTTATCTTCGAACTTAACCGCCCTGGACACAGAGGAATCAGCTGCGTTTTCTGAATATATCATCCGAGCAGTCGCAGCGATTCGGAAATTCGTCGGAATGACCATATGTCTGYGAAGAGTTCGAATAAKCATAGGTGGATGAYGCGTAGTTTCAACACCACTTACTCGTAAAGTTGTTGTATCTGGCYACCRTCCATCACTAGMACGTCACCCTRCRCTGTTGTGAGAMYATRRCAANYAGTGGRACTNNTAAGCAAGGCTTACATGTCGAAGAACCAACGACATTAYAATGCCCGGTTCACCTTCAGTCTTYCGATTRCGGAAGTGCATTATAGCAGGTGCACCTAGCGAAAGGCCGGCAACCATGGGCCCAAGGCCTGCTTCTGCATCGCTATGAAACTACTCCRAGTGATCAGACCATGAAACAAAAGACGATAGRGAATCCGCACCGCCATCTTTTGCTTGCACATATAYGCRCAGGAGAGCACTTCATTGAAAGTGGCATTGATACCAACTGCGGATAGCCGATTCATGATTAGGTCACGCGCACTGGCGACAACGGGYAATCTKTCCAAAGGAATGGTGTTGGCAGCGCCTCCAACATACTARGGACGGTTTAGTGTTGCYTAGATGGTGAGACCATTTACYGACGAACCTGGTACGGGATGCCAGCTACATAGGGAAAACTTAGAAACTRGKCGAAGAGGACGARTGRAAACGTACCATTCTGAGAGAAATAATGGGTCAGCATTTGACCACGCACTATGTAGCATGYTARGTGCGTCGTGACACAAGGGAACACCGAAGTTCTTACGCTTGTGCTAGAGACAGTGTGAGCGCCATGCAGCTTATGAWTTGAGAGAAGTGGCTTACGGCTCGTAATGGCCAGCGCCTGAATGGCAATTCGCCTGTGGCAGCCTGTTGTTGATACTGCTCAAACAGTTGATCAGCCTCCTGGTTACCGAAAGGCAGGAGCCCTCGAATATGAATGATTCGACCTCTGCGAGCCTCGTTAATAGCGTTTCGTAGAAGCTACTAAGTGAAGTCACCTTTGATGGGGCAAATCGTAGACTCGGTAGGAGCCTTGTCCTCTGGGAAGAGGGAAGATGACCATCAACCCCTTCTTGATCCCTATGTGCGGTGAGAAAGATGGGCATTTCCAATGACGATGAGCAACTTACCGCAACCATCGGCAATGTGGTGATCCTGAAAACTCGACTTGACTTTAATGCCGAGAAACTCGCTGGCTTTTCGTACTCTTCCTTGTACAAGGCGTTCTTCCTGGTTTGAAATCAACGAGGATCAAGAAAAAGGGCGTAGGCTGACTTACACCGCACYGAGGACAGTCCCATTTCTCCCATTTAGAGCTAATCAACATCCGCAACATTGAAAACAGACATCGGATCTGGRGCCTGAATTTACACACCGACAAGATAGTCTTCCGCATTTGCGACAATGCCACCCTCTTGTAAAGGCAWAATCCGTAGTTATCCCGGAATCGGGACGTGAAGAGGGTAAAACAGGAAGTAAATCCTCCCGACGAAGGAGCAAAGGAGGCTCTTTAACAGGTTTCAGGAATGTAGCGTCGTAAGTCAGAAAGTTTTCATCAGCCATCTTCCCGTTAACTTGCCAAAAGGATGGACATTCTGCATTCAAGCACATCCATTCTTGATATATCTTGGRGGAGATTGTTCGACATCGACAACATGTATTTGGACTGTTGCGTATTGTGAAGGTCAGAGTTGGTAGATGGAGATGAAGCGGAGTCCATACGTAGGTATTATTGTCTCAGAGACCTCTGACATATGCGAGGCAATGGGCGCGGTCGCGGTCCCTCYTAGCGTCTGAGGTGSTATCGGACTCGGAGAGGGGATTTGGGGTATCCACCACGGTTGACCCTGAAAGGACTGAATGCCAATGACTAGGCTATGTAGAACGAACCTACCTGCTTCTCGTACCATTGGAAGGCGAACTTATATCGCACGACGCGGCCACGTCCGTTCGCAGCAGGTTGGTATTCAGCTGAGAATACCAACAGTGAGGATAAGAACGTAAAAAGATKACCAATCATACATACCCCAGACATGGGAGATGAAAAAGAAGCCCAGGATAGCGTAGGTCACGCCGCCAGCGGTCAAATCCCAAGGAAAGAGAGCATACTTGTCATCAACYAGTAACACCAAGGGCCGGCGTTGTTGATAATTTGCGATAAGTGATCGCACAGATTTGTCTTGAGCAAGCTGATCGTCTGCCAGATGAGTCTCCGTCTGACCCTTGATTGAATGCTGGCTTTCCCACTTGCCACCTCTTCAACGAAATCAGGTTTCAAGCGTTCACAACTTATTAGGCACAGGTGCCTTACCCATGGGAGATAATGAGCCGCCCGTCATGGTGGAATATATCTCGACTAAAATACGTTAAGTGCCCAGAAGGAATTTCAGAGGGCGGACAGATCACCTTGAAGCGAATGCACTCAATAGGTAGCCYTTCACATACCCGTTCGAGTGATATACACCACCCTGGAAACTTCGAAACCAGGCAAATGATTCACAAACCTCTTGTCGCGACTAAGAGATTGTGCATGGATGTGAAGTGGATGAGAGAGAGAGACAATATGATACTTACTTTGGCCCATATAGGAGGATACCCAGGGAAAACTGGGCGAGGTGTTGGAACGAGGATATCGGGTATTTGGTGCGAGGGAAGAGGCAGACTTTCCGAGGATAACTGAGCGGTGTGCATGTCCYCAGAAGTATTGGGTATTAACTCGGGGATTAAAGAGGAGCGGCCTTCGTCAATGACTTGTAGGATAGGTGATTGTGGCGCCAAAGGCTTGGAAATTTGGATCTGAGCGTTCGGCAGGAGGTCGATATCCATAGGTAATTCAACTTCAGTTGGTCTTAAATTTGGGGTCTGGGCGACCAGAAGGAGGCTATCGTGGGGAGATGGTTGTATATCCTCAATTAGCGGCACGTTATCCCAAGTCCGAGTGGTTGAAAGGATAACGTCGCTTGAAACTATTTCTGTGGCTGCGGTTGACGTAACGGAATCCTGCGCATGAGTCGCTGGACTTGGTAGTAGTGGTTCCTCGGCTGGCAGGGCAAAATCCTGTATCTGTGTCGCTGGGAGGTCATCGTTCTGTAGTCGTTCTGTAGCCTCACAATCTTGTGCCTGAGGTATCGAAGCGGGTGCATCACTTGGGAGTGATTCATCGACTTCGATTTTGACATGGGGGAGATGGCGCTTCGACTTGGACTTTCTTGATTTCTTGCGACGTYTGGCTGGAGGCGCGACTCTAGGCTTCTTGCTATCCGGAATCGCCGACTCCTCCACTAGAATTGTATCGACGGGCTCAGACTTGATGCAAGTTACCAACTTCGCTTTGCGCTTCGTTGGGCCGTTGCGGACCAGAGCTTTCGCTTGATACATGAAGCCTCGCAACCTGCGTTCCTTATTGATGAGAGCTTCGATTCTAGGGGAGGCACTGTCTGAATACGCTAGACAGAATACCTCGGTGGCAAATTGTAATATGTCTTCAGAAAGAGGATCATGGCGGAGGCTGTCATAAAACTCGTTAGCGTCACAATTTTCCTTGGGAGAGTCGAAGGCAAGCAAAAGCCATTGCCTCGTCCTAGCTTGCTGTTGAAAATGTGAAGCATCGCACATGAGCAATTGATCGTGCCGTGTCTTGTGAGTAGAAGACACCATACCGTCTCTGCATCGGACAACAGGGTTTTTGCAAAGTCCCGAGCACTGCTCGCAGCCCTCCCTCGACTACTGCGCCTGACTTTTTCCTGTTCTTGAAAGGCAAAGAGGGCGTCACGGAACAGATCTCCATACAGGAAGTCAAACTGCTTCCATGGCGGATCTTCGGACACAGTGGTCATCGGAAAGGACAGGCAAAAGAAAAGAGTGGATGGGTGAATGAACGCGGTAAATCTTTACGTCCTACGTGATGAGATTTGAACAGGCTGCATTATGATCACTTTTTACCCATGGATGCGGAATCAATACTGTCAAGAGTTGATGAAGATGCCAATGCCATGGGAGTACATCCAAGCGCCCAACCGATTAGCCTCGTGACCAGGCCGCTATGAGGTTGTCGAATTAGGAAACCGTCGATAGACGGCCTGGTAAATCTGAGTTTAAACTTGGCTGGTACTGCAGGAAGCACCACTTTTGACAGTTTTCGACATTTCCTATGTCGCGTGGCTCGTACATAAGCAACGGAACGATCGAGGATTCAAGCCGACGGTGAACGTTTGGCACAGTTAAACCTCTGACTGCACCCCTACTGCCGTTGTATCTCAGCCGGTTCCAAGGAAATTATCCCTGTTGACCTTCGGGGTGCCATCTGATCAGCTGGACTCACTGCCGGACTCTGGTACAGGCAACTCGCGGCAGTCTGAAATGCAGCCTCGATATCCACACAAGTTTTAACAGCCTCGAAAGATGCTTGCACGGTGTGTGTTCTTGGTGTATCGCGTCGCGAACAAAGGGAACTGGATAGTGAATCATTGGGAGCAAATGGAGTGATTGGAGAAGCATCAATGAGAGGGAAATTTTATCGATAGTTTTCACGAAGCAGAGGACGTGATGTAGTACAGTTCAAGTCGTCTTCCTGCTCGTGAGAACAAGACCACCGCGCGCAGACTTTTGGTTATTATGCCATATGGCGACAATTCACAGAGGCTTTGTCTATACCAGACTCCAGTGAGTACATCCGTCCGGTGGGTTAACCAACGTCGCTCGGTTTTGAAGCATCCATGATCCAGCTCAGAGCCAGCTCTCAAGAAGTTCCTCCGAATCCGTCGTTCCGTTGCTTACGTGTGCATTCTCACGAGCCACGCGACATAGGAAGTGTCAAAATCTGTCAAAAATCGTGCTTCCTGCAGTACCAGCCAAGTTTAAACTCAGATTTACAGGCCTTTGTATCGACGGTTTCCTATTTCGTCAACCTCATACAAAGGACAGTCACAGGCCTACCAACCGATGATGAACAGAGTTATTAGTTCCTGGAAACTGAGTATTTCCAACGTCTAAACACCCAGAGTAAGATCCACGGCCGGAAATGTCTCATAATAAGTAGTATACGTCTAAGATATTGGTAGACTACTTCGACGCGACTGCATGCTGAAGGGCCTCGTAAACATCGGCTTCGATACGAGCTTCGAGTTTGTCCTCCTCCGATCCATTTCCAGAGGCAACGCGGAGTGCTTCCTGGAGGTTGTTGCGGATAGCCTAAGGATTTTTCCAATCATGAGCATGTGGTAAGAGACTTTGAGAATAAGACGCACTTCAACGGAGAATTCCTCTAACGGAGCGGCCTCGACAACATTGATGGTCAACTTGTTACCGGGATGAACGGTAGCAAAGCCGCCAGACACTAAGAAGATAAGCATGAGCACAAATCCAGTACTACGACCAGTTCACCATCCTCACCAAACCATTTCTTTGAGCCGCTGGATTCGATGACCTCAACAACACCGGGTCGGAGAGGTTCTATCGACGGAACGTGGTTGGCCAGGATACCCATGTCACCGGTTGCCGCAGAAATATTCACTTGCACGACCTCCGTTGAAGTGAAGATAGCCTAAAATCCAGTTGTTCAAGCATTACGCCAGGTTCAGTTAGGGTGCACGCACCTGGTGGGGAAGAACCAGAGAAAGTTTTATTTTGTCCGAGACCTCTGCATAACCACGTCGGGCCGCAACGAAGGAGGAGGGGGCGCGTCGAGCAGCAGTCTGAAGAAGGCGGAGTGAAGACATTGCGGAGGGCCTTGAGCAAGACGAAGAGTGTTTACCGTCCCAGGCCGCAAAATTCCGAAGCAACGGTGTTAAGGAGTCACGTGACGAATGCGAGGGAGGAGTCGCCCCTATTAGGACTGTTTATTTTTGATTCGAGGCTTTGGTTGCGGCCTTTGGAGGTTGGTGACAGCAAAGTTGTAATATTATAGGTATAAGTTTACAGTCCAATGGAACCTCGGTCACTCTGACCACCCTTATACGATTCGGGCAACAAATCTGGGGCGCTACGGACTCCTCGTTCACTAAAAACAGCGTTAGAAACAAAAAAGAAAGTATAAAGTCGGACAATGTGACATACATCTCGTCTATCGCAACTAGGAGGTCGTAGTTTGTGGAGGAGCTAACGATAGAGTCGTGTTTATAGTCGGGATGCGAACGGACAAAGTTGCGAATCCAAGTAGCTGGCGTCAATAGTTCACCTGCCCAAGGTTGAGAAAAGGACCAAAAAATTAGATGAGGAAAGAAGCTACCAGTTGCTCGACGTCGTATGAAGTCTAAGTATACGTTGAGTCTCTGCATATCTTCAGGAGGAACATCAAGCGTGTCCAAGTAGGCTTGCACCAAATCTAAAAGTCCTTCGTGTCCTTTACCCTTTGTCCAAGTCAGCCAGTAATAGTGGTCATCGAGGCAAAGCACTACCTTTCCGGTCATGATCTCTCGGAGAGTCATCTCTTCGTATTCGTGTTCTACAGGTGTATGCGCGTCTCCGTTGAGAGCAGGTGGGGCTGGGAAACAATTCCTGAGCTTTGTTTCTTTGGAAGGGAATGTGCCGTCGACAGGTGTGGTACAACCTGACGATACAGGAGAGGCACCATGAGGTCGAAGATTCTTTCGGAAGAAGAACCTGGCTGAAGTTGCGGCGTCCCGGATTTGGGCTCTCGCCATATTCTCATCTACCTGAGTGAGGCGTCAACAGTGTTTCAATGGGGTCAAAGCAAGAAGCCACCTTGGATATAGGGATATACGTATTGAGATGAAAGCTTAACATGGCCCGCGAGAGGAGCACCAAGAAAACGGCGAACGCAGCGTTTTCAAAATCGGTCAGTTGAACCTCCATACTCCGAAACTCGACGCGCCAGCCAATTGGTGAGTTTGCAGGAGGTGGTTTGAAGCGAAGTGTTTGCCAGTTAGTAGACTGGATGTTCTGCAGAAGGAAGATGTTTCAGTGTCGGTGATTCGATTGAGAGCAGCGCCATGTTGACCTCGAAGTGATCAGTGCTTGAAGTATCATCCTGATCGATCGTTTCCGTGAAAACAACGAGTGGGTCTCGAATGAACAAATGGGCGATGTGCTTCGCCAATATGTCATCTATACCTGCGTCGTTGAAGGAGCATTAAGGACTGAAACGACATGGAGGGGGAGAGCCTAACCATGTTCCATTAAACGTTTGAAGATGGCTTCGTCGAAGGGCGCGCTGATGTCGTTATATTCTGGTCTATTCCTGGAGTCTTTAGATAGATAAAGGCTGACACTATCATATCGAGACTTGGGTATACGGAACCGGCTATTCTTCAGAGGCTAAACTGTGTGTGAGAAACGAGCGTCAAAGAAATCATTCAAGCCTGGAACCAACCTTCAGCCCACGTTCCTCGTCCGTACGGTCGTCAACGCTGCCTGCGATTACGTTCCATCGACAGTCAACGTCAGCAAGGAGGCCACGCCAGACCGGGCTCGCAGCCGTCAATGCGAGCTTAAAGTGTCGTGAAAACGGGGTTATACATGATGACTGTAGCTTGTCCTCACTAGAATTGGTGCAACGGGTATTAATCCATCGTACATTCGGCGAGCTTCGTCGATGTTACATGCTTGAAACGTGAGCTGCAAGCAGCAACAACCCATGCCGAAACCCATTGCATCCATGTAAACATGGTCAGGCAGCGCGGCGCCGTTTCGTGCTTCTAAGGAGACGATCAACATTATACGCGCGTGTGAGGTTCGCTAGCGGATGAGTGCAAACCTGGGTCTTCAGCATATACCGATCGCTCCCATGGAATTGTGGGGTCGACAAATGGTCTGGGCGTGTTCTTGTCTATGAATAAGGGAAGGTTGATTGCAACCTTGGAGCCTCTTCGTTCCCGGATATTGGCAGTAAGCGTTCTAATAGAGCTTGAGCTTCCGCCCGACAGGCTCCCAAAGTGGTAAAACACGTACGGGAATCTCACATGCGGATTGGTGATTTCCTGAGGAAGGAAGAGACTATGACTGGACACGGCGTCGACCGGGTCAGCTATTGGTTCGGTGAATGGGCCCGGAACACCTAGCAGAGGATATGATGTCAGCGTGAGAGGAACCTCATGGGCTCTCAGATGCTTCCGGGCCAGGTTGCGCCTACTACTATGAGACTTTGACACGTAGTGATAATGGATGAACACACCTATAACGCATATTGGCTTCGACAGAGAGTATATCGGGTATGGAGCCGGTATACGGCGAGCCTGGCGTAGACTCCAGCATATAGCGGCCATATTCTGGATGGAAAGTGGGAACAGAGATACTGTGCATACTGAGATGAGAACATACAGACTCATTGAGAGCTCATACTCACGAACTAGGGCATCCAGCAGTGATGTTGTCCACTATTCTACTCAGCTTATCCAAAATCTCTGTCTGACGGAGAGATAGCCGAGCTGCCTTGGTCGCCTCATCGAGTACGACCACCATATACTCTATCTGAGCAACAGTCATTACGCATTCCAGCAGTACTGAAAAAATACTCACCTCGTCGCCCCAGAGAAGTTCGTCGCCATGTCTATCCTTTAAGCGGTTCCATGTCTGCAAGAACTGGGTGATGCCATGGTGCCTAACATGGTCTGCATAATGTTTAGCTTCGTCCCATGGAAGAGGCGTTCCGAGATACAAAAGTCCCATGGCTTGGACAGTCGGGAAGTCAGTTAAGACCTGGCGGGGATGATATCACGGTGAGCCATATGCCGCTCGAGAGTTGACCATTATCTACCCGACTATGGGTTGGTAAGACTTCCGTGCATGGATTACCAAGCCAAGTCCGGGCCGACTTCTGGGGAGGACCTTACTCACACTGTCACTGACTTCTGAAGTAGAGGGCTTGACAGCAACGTCGACGAGAGGTGCATTGATACTCAATCACAGGACGATTGCGAATTTTGTTGGAAGAGTGATGCTATTCGGGCGCTTTTGCCAATACTACTTGCTACCACAGTCAAGCGTACTACATTTCGCATGCTACACACTCGGACAGCTGAAGGACTCGAGGACTTAAGGCTGAGATTCAGCCATTGGAACCGTTCGTGGTCCACTTCAAGAGAATCTTCAGCGCCAGTAACACATGGCGCAGTGCGCGGGTCCATGCGTCTTCTTGATTGAACTGCAGTTTCACGGAAACCTCGCCGATCCTGTCTTTGGAAATCCTGAAGAGGGTCAGGGGGGACGGGGTTAACGAAAACTTTTGAACATACTGATGCGGAAAATCAACTGTTGCGTCCTGAGACTTGACATGCTCGATTATGCTTTTCAAACAGTCAAGAAACGCTACCATCGCGAAATCAAACCGTCGATTGTGTAGCAACCTTCCAATATGGAGGTCTCCAGAGCCATAAAGTTCGTACGTCGCCTTATCGCCCACAATTTTGTCGATTCGGGAGAAGGAACCCATGGGGATTAAGCGGTAACTGCTCTCACAGCGTGAGGAACTATCCTGTGCGGATGAGATCCGGAATCGTACTTTGAAAATGTATAATCAAGCTTGCGGGCGATGGTATACAGGAGGAGGAGGGTTTGGCCCCAAGCGGCGTTGATTTCCGCCCATTCGACCTAAAATCATCAGGTGCATTGTCAAAGATAAATGGATAGATTCCTACTGGAACGCTGGGTACGCGGCCCAACCGTAGTCCATTTATCGTCCCGAACACTCCGTCATGCCCAATGCAGAATGCGTCGTTATAGACATTGGCTCTTTCCAATTTGTCGAGCGTCAAGGAGTCTGCCGAGTATGCTGCACGAAGGCTAGACAGTTGTGCCACTTGCTGATCGGCAAGGAGCAAATGTTCGTTGTGTGCCCGCCAAAAGCTAAACATCTGTCAGCTTGGTTCATCAGGGAAGGGGAACTGCGCGTACTCTGATTCTTCTGCCTCAAGCGCTGCTTCCTCTAGCTCCAAAGCACGCAGTTCCTCATCCAGTTTGTCTTTCTCCCTCTCGGCAGCTTTCGTTTGTTCGATCGCTACACGTTCTTCTTCTTTCAGTTTCTCAATCTTCTTCTCCATTTCCTCCTTGCTTGGCCCTTGGCCCTCTCGCTCTCTCTCCTTCCTGACTTCCTTATCAAAAGCAATGTACCCATCTCGTTCCTTCTTGGTTTCCTCCAGCTGCTTTTGTAGTGATGTCAAAATAATTTGAGTGCATTCGTCGCAAAGAGGGTGATCGATGTCAGTACGAGATGAAAGAAGGTTGAAGAGGCGCAGTGTAGACCTTAGATGATGTGTGAGAGGCGCTAAGGTAGGATGCTCTGGTTCTGGAGGTACATCCTGCGTGGAAGTTGACCGCGGAGACGTCACAGAACGCCGTTTTGAGCGTGCCGGACTAGATGCCGGTGGTGGTATAGTACGAATGATGCTGTCCTGGAGTAGCACAAAGGACTCAGTAGGCAATGGGGAACCCTGCTTGGGGGTACGTAGAGAAGACAGAGGGTTGGTTGAGGCATTTTTGGAGTGCTGCCAGGCTTGCTTCACAGCGACCGAGCCTGATGGCAGCTGTGCCAGCTGTTCGGCCTCAGATGCAGGAATTGGATGTGAAGCAGACTTGTCTGGGGGTAGAGAAGCGACTATCATGTCGTAGGCTGAAGGAGCCAAATCTACCAAGGAGGCATCTAACTAGACAAAGTAACGATCCATCAGACTCAGATATGGCGTTTCTGAAGAGCACACACTTGGAGGGGTTCCTTGCATTGTTGACAAACCAGGCCATTGAGACTCATGGTCGTCCTCGGTGGTAAGCTCACTTGTGGTAAGTGGCAAGGCTGCGTAGCCCCTGTCTCTCGTAAGTAGATCCACAAGAAACTCTGCGAAGCACCGCGACGCGACCCATCGGCTTCTCACCCATCGCCCTAGTAAGTACTGGCCATGTACACCAATCGCACCACAACTCTCTTCACGGGTCGTTTTTGTATGAATTACACATGGCTCTCGCGACTTGCGCTGGACATGAGTTCAAAATGACCACCTTTATATGTAACCACGGATCACCATTTGCCTTCACTCAACACCGCAAGACCCCCTTCATCCCCAACACATTTTCCCCACACACTCTCTTCATCCTCCAGGTTCGTGCTCTTTTGTGCTTTGTAAGGTGGATTAATGCTCACGTTGCTTAGATGTCCACGCGCTTGTTCGCCCTCATCGTCGGAATCGACTCTTACCAGTCCGGCTCCGTCTGGAACCTGGAATCTTGCGTCCAAGACGCGAAAAATATGTATCGATGGCTTACACACGACCTTTGCGTCCCCAAGGACCAGATTTGTATGCTTCTGGATCGCAAAGCCACCAAGGCCGCTGTCGAGGACAACTTCGTGTCCCATCTCATCAATAACCCAGCTATTCGACGCGGCGACGCCATCCTCTTCTACTTTGCTGGACACGGTAGCAGCATGGCTGCCCCGAAAAATTGGATGGAAGGGGACATACGCGTCGTTGACTCTGCACCCGTCGAAGTCTTGTGCACCTACGATTACCAGACAAAGGTGCCCACTGGCAGCGGTCGCATTCCTGGCATCTCCGACCGTTCCATGAACGCTCTGCTCTCCTCGTTGTATGAGGCGAAGGGTGATAATATCACGGTCATCCTCGACTGCTGCTTCACACCTCGACAGACCAAGGAAATGATACGCCACCGACGCCATTTGCGCTGGACGCCTACGAAGAAGCTCGATTCCAACGACTTAATCGACGGTCTATGGCCTGGCGCCCGAGGACGCAAGTTCAATCGGAGCAATTGCTTCTATCAGACTGGGTCCCCTTCCCATGTTCTCATTGCTGCTTGCCGTTCAGGTGAGGGTGCCGCGGAAGGGAAGGATGGTGGCAGGTTGACTTCCGCCCTTCTGGAAGTTTTCACAACACTCCCAGTCCACCGTCTAACGAATATTCAACTGGTTACCCAACTAGCCGCCATGGTCTACAACAATCAAGTCCCTCTTTGCGCAGGCCGCAATCGTGATCGTCTCTTGTTCAACGGCGTACCCTTCATCGCAGATGCACGGTATATCCCCGTGAGGCAGGAGACTCTCGACGGAAAAGACGAGAAACTCCTTCGAATAGAGGCCGGTTCCGTCCACGGTATTATCCCCGGTAGCGAGTTCAGTCTGCATCTTCACAACGTCAGGGGCTCACCCAATGCTGCGCTAACCAACGTTAAGGTTGTCTCCGTGCACCCCACGGCGTCCTATTGCTCAGTACCCACTTCCAGCTTCATCCCACGTCACGCATGGGCTCGAATGCTCAAGTGGAACAACCGGCCCTCATTTCGTGTCCACCTCCAGAAGACTTGCTCGGCCTTCCTTCGTTCCTGGAAACTCTGGAGAAAAATACCCTCCACCCCCAAACCGGGAGCTAGCTCTTCTTCGACAATGAGTATGTTGCGCGTTCGTCCCAGTCAGGCAGATATATCTTTGTCCTTTTCTGGGCGTTCGACAGTAATCACACACCATGACGCTCCCTTGCTCCGCAATCAGCCTGTAGTAAAACTTGGGCGTGCCACCAACGTGCTCGGTCTCCTTGATAACGCTGCTCGCTTTCATCTCCACCTCCAGCGGCATAATCCTGATAACCCATTTCGCAATCTTGTCACCATGGAACTTTTCAAGCTCGATCCAGGCTCTCATAAACGCATTGGGAGTAACCTCTTGATCGGCGACGACGTCAATATTGAATATGAAAAGAATGCTCTCTACAGCGTTGTCGTCCATAACAAATCGGACGTCCCATTGTGGCCTTCGCTTGCGTACTTGGATCCCAACTGCTATGGCATCACTATGCTGTACCACCCAGATCCTCAGGGTCCCGTACCGCTTCCTATTTCTGGTTGCCTTGAGCTTGGTACTGGAAAGTTCGGATCGAAAGCACTCTCCTTCAACCTCGGTCCGGAGAAGGACATGAAGTCTGGCTTTCTGAAGCTCTTCGTTACCTCGTTACCTACTCCGATGGGAATCCTGGAGCAGGGGCCGTCTCCCTCGCTTTTGGGTTCGGCTATTGCTGAGATGGATTCCTCGTATTGGAAACTCGGCCGCCCCAGGATGCCTAACGCTGATCTCTGGGACGCCTTCCGCGTTTCTGTCAATGTGAAGAGAATGGCATAACCCATGGCCACATCCCCTCTTTGATATACTATATACTCTACTATACTATTTACGCAACTATGTCGTGCCTAATTATCGCGTATTGTATACATAACTGTAATATTATATATCGTTAATACCTACTTAGCAGTGAGTATCCTTCAGGTTTCCTCGGAGTCGAAGTCTAAACCTCGGAATCTCGGTGTTGTGACCTGCGACCCTGTTCCACTTCAAGCGCTTCACAATGACTCAGACTAATCGACGTCTACGTTCACCTTCAACACATCAAAGATCGGCTCAATATCTCATGCTCCAGCTTCTCGAGCTAAATGGCGTCAGGCTCTCAAGAATCGGCCAGTCTCATTAGACGTCTTGCTGGTCCTTCTATCGGGAAGGCGGGGTCAGTACCAACCCACTCCACTTCGTCTCGCAACTTCAATGAACGTCCGCGTCGCTCCCAATTAGGCTCGCCAAGGATCAGACAGAAATAAACCGTATCATCGCCGAAGCTTCTAAAGGCTCAAAATTCTATGAGGTACCCATCGCAGCGTCGTTGAGACGGTCTTATGTCCTCTAACACGTCCGTGCCAGAATGAGAAGAAGAAAGACAAAGATCTCACTGAACGTATCGCGCGTATACTGCACCTTCGTCAACAAGCCCTCAAGGGAGTCGATATCTGTGCGCATGCTCTCCTTCAATACGCGTGATGCGCGGCTTACTGGTGTGGTGTGTAGCCAAGGTCGAGCGAGCTGTTGACAAATTAGTGCGTCTACACATTCCATTCGTATCTGAAACATTGCCCAACCCATAGGGCGCCCGCATAGATCGTCGAACTTGAAGGCGACCGCGATTTGTCCCAAGTGATCGTTCATTTCGACATGGACGCGTTCTTTGCCAATGTCGAACTCTTGCATAACCCTTCTCTGAAAGGCAAACCTTTCGCAGTGCGCTCTCTTCTAATCTCAATGCATCCTTGTGTCAATGGTTGAATCTTAGGTTGGAGGCGGAGTCCTTAGTACTGCTTCGTATGAAGCAAGGAAGTTCGGTGTGCGGTCAGGCATGCCCAGTGCGTCTTTTATTCCCCTTTCTAAAGCTGCATGAGCTGATCTTGGCCACAAGGCTTCATCGCTAAGAAGCTATGTCCTGAACTGATTCTTCTGAAATCGCATTACGCCTGGTATCAAGAAGAGTCTGACAAGGTGTTTTCAATACTCAGGCGATATGACCCAAATTTATCAGCTGCTGGTTGTGACGAAGGATACCTAAAGTGAATATTTCATGTCCCTTACTTCCAATATCAACGATATATTTATCCTTGCGTCAAGTATCACTCCTTACCTCCAAAAACATGGTCTTTCAGCGGATGATTGTGTCCAAGAAATACGCAAAGTTGTCCACGACGAAACCAATCTGACCGTTAGTGCCGGGATCGCACCCAACAAGGTATGTATCACCGTTCTCAAAAGGGTGGCTTTGATATGCTAATGATTGACGGCAGATGATTGCGAAAGTAAGCATCCGGTCGTTGTTCACGGGGGTCAAGCTAACAACTGCCATAGATCTGCTCAGACAAGGTGAAACAGTGTTCCCATCGTCTATCTTCCCTCTCGTACTAAACACACGCTCAGAATAAACCCAATGGCCAGTTTCACATACCTTTCGAACGCGAAACCATCATCTCCTTTATGCACGATTTATCCATACGTAAAGTCCCAGGAATCGGTCGCGTAAACGAGAGGCTACTGGAATCTGTCGGGATCAAGGTATAACACCCATTTACTCCCACATGAATCTTTCATCATCTCTGATCGCATCTCAATGTTCAAAGACTTGTGGCGACATACATACCCACCGCGCGACACTCTCCCTCATGGACAAGCAATTTGGCTTACGGTTCTTACTCCGCACGTATCTCGGTATTGCCTCAAACATTGTCGAACCCTACGATCGCGAAGAGAGGAAAAGTATCGGTGCTGAGAGGTGAGCATTTCCCGACATCTATTGGATTTATTGAAGACGTCATTCCTAGGACTTTCTCGACCCTATCGTCCATAGAAGCCATCCACAGCAAGCTGGAAGAAGTAGCTGCAGACCTTGAAGAAGACATGCAAATAAATGGATGGACTGGTCGCACCGTAACCCTTAAATTCAAGCTAGATACCTTCCAAGGTGGGCATCCTCATCACCCATGCCATTCAGTCGGATTTCGTAAACCGTGATTTCATTCAGTCTTCACTCGGGCAAAGTCTCTTGACCGATGGATAAGCAAGAAAGAAGATCTTCTCGCTGTAAGGTGTTTTCCTCTTCTCCCAGTCCCACTAAAGCCTGAAGCCGATCAATGACTCTAGGTCGGTAAGGAACTGCTCGCCCCCGAACTTCCTGTCAGCATCCGACTGATAGGTCTAAGAGTTACTAAACTCAAAGACCTCACGGATTCGTCGTCGGGGATCAAGAAGGTGCGTACCTGAGGTCTTTTTCTTTCCTTCCGCAACTGATCAGATCGTAGTTCTTCACGGTCTCGTCTCCTGTGAAGAAAGGGGAATCATCAGTTTCAAATCAGACAGAATTTCCTGTTGCGCGTGATGCTGAACAAGCGCAATACGAAGATTTTATGCCTGGGTTTCATGAACAAGACGAAGCCGATCTTCCATCCACTCAGCCTCAGGAAGACCATGAAGAAGCAGCAGATATACCTCTTCCAGCATCACATCGCACCTTCGACGCGTCGGTCAGTCAAAAGCCGAAAAGTACTGGTTCGCTTGGGCCTCCTCGCAAGGCGAGACATTCGCAAAACCTTCGCCACTCCGTTGGACCAGATGAAGGATCCACAAAGCATCCAATCTGTCCTATATGTAATGAAGCTATAGCCACCGATAATGAAGGTCTAAACGCCCACATCGACTATTGCTTGAGCCGGGATGCGATCCAAGACGCCCAGCAAAATACACAGTCGCGTACTCGAGGGACGGGAAAAGAATACGCTATAAATGGACACAAGAGACTGAAGTTGCGCCCGGACACCTAGTTGTTCGGGAATCCTCTATTCGTTACGCTTTATGGTATCGCCCGCACGACATCCCGACACCACCTTCTATGTATCTCAAAAAGTATGTATCGATAGATTTAGACATATGGACCGCGTTCAAAGTTTTCCTCTGTGCTTCTTGAACGTTGCTTGAACGCCGAGACCAGCCTTGATGTCCTCCATACACTTTTCATCAATCTCCTTGCCCTTCGTAGCTATTTCCACGACTTTGTCAACGAGGTCTTTAGGAACACACACGACACCGTCTTCGTCGCCAACGATGTAGTCGCCAGGATTGACTTCGACCGCCGGGAATCGATAGGTGTCTATATCGACAGATACTGGGTATTGCGCTGTAATTGTGAGTGGGACGTTGATCGCCGAGGGGCGGGTGAACGGGGATTGTCCCAGAGTAGAATGGGAGCCAGCGAAGACCGGAAATTGAGCCGCCCGATGCTCTTGGATATCTCTACAACGGCCAGATATCACAACACCCAGAGCAGAGCGACTTTGAGCTCCAGCGGTCATAAGCCCTCCCCACACTGCGTTCTTCGCATTGGCTTTGAAACGGATTAGTGACCCAAATCAAAGAAGATGTAGCCATTACACGAACGAGGGGCGTTAATTACGATCACAGAGCCTTCCGGAATCGTATCTACGAAGTGCTTCTCCAACTTCGGGGCTGCCTTATCCGAAGCCAGGACCATCTGAACCGTGTAGGCTGGACCACAGATCCTAGTAGCTGAGGGTGGGGCTGGCGAGACCATATTTATATCTGGGATGTATCCACCCGTTTCCAGACCCAATTTTATAAGAGCATCTGAGATTTCGCAAGAGGAGAACGACGAGAGGGCCATAGTTGAAGGAGGGAGGGGATCTTATCAATCTTATCGCCTCAAAGATGATCGCGTTCCCACGCGCTGTGGCCTCGAAATGCATCCACCCTGGCAGAGCTTGGTCCCACAGAGATCTCGTTAATGGCCGCCAGACCACCTCCCGCTCGTCCTCATATCGGAATAAACCCCCAGCATAGTTTCTCTGGCGCAAACTCAACCAACGAATGGGCTGAAGACGACGCCTGGGACAGTACTTCTGACTCTGAGTCGCCGCGACAGTCCACCTACTCATACAATCGTGGCCAAGGCTCTACACCAAAGCCTGTTCCTCGACCAACACACAATACCTCATCTTCTACTCTCGCCTTTTCTTACACTCATATAAGTCCGCCCAATGCAAGTTCTTATCCACCCCGCAATGGGTTACCCGAAGAAGCCAAGGAATCTTCCTTGCCGGACGCTAAGAGTGGATGGACCATAATTAGGACTTCGCACGATAGGAACAACGACAAGACCGCTGTTGACGAGGTACCACCGCGAAAGGACGATGCTGACCCCCGGGGCGATGGAGATATCGAGGGAGACTTGATCTTAGGCGATCTCGACGCTGATTCCGTCCCAGACCTTGCCGCTGTTGAGGTCCTGCATAACAAGTCCAGGTTGAATAAAGGCTCTATGCGCCCAGATATTGAGGAGATTTTCCGAGGTACAGTCGAGAAGGTGTCTTCTAGGATAGAATCTAAAGCACAACCAGATCCATTACATGGCATTCAACACCGATCGTCACGGAGAGGCAGAACGTCCCCATTGCCACCAATGCCTAAGTCACATACCAAACGTAGCTCCACTGCTTCCAACGAGAATACAGAAAAGCTTATGCGTGAACGCTCAATACGTACTAACCGGCGGCATAAGTTTGTTGACTGCCTCACAAGTCGGGATGTCAATGTGGGTAAGTGCCTCGTATCACCTGTCTCATCGTTGACGGTTAGAAACCAATATTACAACCACAGTTGAGTTGCGCAAACTCGCTTGGGCAGGAATACCCGAGGACCTCAGGCCCGCCGCTTGGCAATTGTTACTTGTCCGTCGCGTCGTGACTTCTTGTAACGTTGCTACTCACTTAAGTTGGGTCATAGGGCTATCTTCCACTGCCCACCCCAACGCGTCAAGCCGCTCTAGAGCGCAAGAGGGGCGAGTACAAGTCTTTAGTCGAAGTGGCCTTCGCAAGGGATCGTGAAGGACTGGATCAACAAATTTGGCATCAAATAGAAATTGATGTCCCGCGCACTCGACCTGGCGTAAGGCTTTGGATGCATGCCACAACCCAGAGGGTAAGTTTGCCAATACAAGCGCCACTTTTCGAGTAGTTCATCTAATCTACATTCTTCAGAGTCTCGAGCGTATTCTCTATGTGTGGGCAATTCGACATCCAGCTAGTGGATACGTCCAAGGTATTAATGACCTCGTTACGCCTTTCTTTCAAGTGTTTCTTTCGGCTTATATAGGTATGTATACTCCGCTTATTTCCCCCTCCCTCTCACTTACGCTCCTCTGCATCTAGATTCCGACCCACAGGAATTCGATCCCGCTGAGCTTCCTCAACATATTCTGGAAGCTGTCGAAGCCGACTCATTCTGGTGTCTTTCACGTCTTCTCGACGGAATACAAGATAATTATATCTTCGCTCAGCCTGGTATACAACGGAGTGTTCGACGCATGGCTGAGCTCGTCGCGAGAATTGATGGTATACCCTCCTTCTGATCCACGCCGCTCAATAGTTGATTCTCATTCATCCCTCACTACCAGCGCCGCTCGCAGCACATCTGGAGTCTCAAAATGTTGAATTCATGCAATTCGCCTTTCGGTGGATGAACTGTCTCCTCATGCGTGAGATTAGTGTTCAGAACACTATCCGCATGTGGGACACATATCTCGTATGTCCTTCGTACTCCACGTCTGTTTGTATCCTGTTGATCTTTGTCCTTTGCATTATGCAGGCAGAAGGCCCTGACGCATTTTCTCAATTCCATCTATACGTGTGTTCCGCTTTCCTCGTTAAGTGGAGCGATAAGCTACGGCAGATGGACTTTCAGGTGAGCTCACCTCAATTCCTTCGTCTGTCGTGTGTTTTGTATGTGTATTGTACGCACGCTGACCGTCGAAACATAACGCAGGGTATCATCATGTTTCTCCAATCCTTGCCTACACAAGACTGGGGTGACCATGAAGTCGAGATGCTCCTCAGCGAGGCCTTTGTCCTCAATTCAATCTGGCAGAACGCTCAGAGTCACTTTAGCGCAAAGTGAATGCGAACAACGGCGTTATGTACATAATTCGTGAGGGTGGTGATGAGGTCCGCTGCTGTGTGCTGCGCGCTGAGCAAAGTGAGGGGCTGGCTATGGATGTGGATGTGGTTCCGATGATGGGGTACGGGGAACGATACATCAAAAGTAATTACCCATGCATCGCGCCGGCTGGTGGATGCATGGGTGGGTCAGGATGGGAAATGCCATTACAGCTAGATTAAAAAAAACAGGAATACCGATGTATTTATAAACCGCTGTCCAACGAGAAACGCAGTATGTATACCACTACACCAACTGCACCATGAAATCACGGTACAACAGAGCATCACGACTCCGTTTTCGCTTTGACGAAAGCGATCTCCCGATCGAGGATGTCCTTGAGCTCCTTCGCTTGATCCTCCGATTGGAGACGGACGTTGTAGGTTACGGAGGCACCATCGTCGTGTCCGACGAACATGATCGCACGTTTGGTGATGGAGGGCTTGAGGCTTGCGTATATGTTGAAATTCTGTGAATGGATGAGATATGGGAGAAGGGGTGGTCAGAGTCATACAATGGTGGAGGTAGTGATAGGCGGGAGGGAGGGGACTTACAATATTAATTTTACCCGTGCTACTATTACGCAGCAAAAGCCTTCGTGTACCCAACTCCTTGTGTTTCTTAATCCGTAGGATTCCTGTAAATCATAAATTCCAATAAGAAACCAATCCTAACATCGACAGGGAACGATTAGGCGCGGACGTACCATGTCCAAGCTCAGCCCACGAACTCGTCCCATCCTTCTTCGTCAACCGATACGCCTTCAACTTGATCGCATGCACCGTATCCTCATCTTCCTCCCCCTCGCCCTCTTCGTCGTTCGGGTTCGTCGTAGCTATCAAGTTCGGGACTTCGCCGTCTCCTGGACTTGACGAAGATTCCCCTTGCGTGGATTGACTTTCACCTCCTTCGGTGTCTTTTTCTTTCTCCTTCTCTTTGTCTGCGTTCGAACCACTACTCTCAGGTGCCTTGCCAAACGAGAACCCTCCGGACCCGAATCCCCCACCAAAACTACTCGTACCACTACCCGTACCAGTAGCAGTCCCCAAGTCAGGCGTCTTCGGTGGACTCCCGAACCCAAACCCAACAGGATTGCCTATACTCCCACTCCCACCCGCAGGCTTGCCAAATCCACCAAACCCACCGAATTTTCCACCGTTGGTTGCGGGCGTACTTGTCGTCGTTGAGCTGGCGATGCCAAATGGATTCGAACTCGGCGCCGCAGCGGGTTGTGATGCGGCAGGCGCACTGCCAAACAGACTATTGCCAGAAGAAGAGGACGACGGTGGTTGACCGAATAGACTAGCAGCGACGCTAGCGGCGTTGTCTGACTTGGGTGCGGTGGCGAAGGAGAACCCGCCACTACTCGAACTGGATTTGATTTCGAACGGATTTGTTGTGGTCGTGGACGTCCCAAAGGTTAATGGTGGCGGCGGCGTGCTGGAGCTCGTTGATGTACCAAAAGTCAAAGGAATCGGCGTCGTTGAGGTGGACGTAGAGGTACCAAAGGGAGGCGTCGAATCCTTGCTTCCCGCAAAAGCAGATGAGGTGCCAAAGAAAGACGGCTGGGAAGAGGAAGAACTCGACGTCGACGTGGATGAGGATGAAGTGGAACTTGGGAAAGTGAACGCAGACTTTGTTGAAGTGGTATTTTCGACCTTGGGCACGAATCCCCCACCTAAAGACGATGATGCGGGTTTCTCAGTGGTCGTATTTCCGAACCCAGCAAAAGACAGAGGAGGTGCAGGCATCGCTGGCGCTGGAGCTGGAGCAGAGGGCTTGGTTTTGGGTTTCTCAGCCTCCGTGGCAGAATCAAAGTCCTTTTGGATCGTAGCACGCAGCTTCGTGTACTGTTCTAGAATCTCGGCGACGTCCACGAACGGGTTTTCGTCGACAGCACGATTCAGTGCAGTCATAAAAGAAACGTTGATACCACGAAGAGCGGTATAGTATTTCGCAGCAGCCGAGTCGATGGCATCTGATTCAGCCGCAGGATCTGGTTTGGACGGTGGCATCTGTGAAGTCGTCGAAGCAGACTTGGTAGATCCGGACTCGGAGGGGGGTGAGCCGAGGAAGGATGCGAATGTCTTCGCAGCCGAAGTGGCCGAGGGGGACACAGCTGGCGGGTTTGAAAAGGAAAAGGCAGAGGTGGGTGGTGGGGGTGCGGCAGAGGTCTTGGACCCGAATGAAAAGGGTGTCGGAGAAGACGTAGATGGGGTCGGGGAAGCTGGGGGAGGAGTAAAGGTAAAAGAAAGAGAAGAGCTGGATGAAGAGCCAAAAATGGAGGTGGGCTCAAGCTTCGGGGTCGAGGGGGCCTGGTCGGGTGGTTAGCGTCACTGTGCAGCGTGTCAATGTGGGGTTCAACGGACCGTGGGCGCGCCGTTGGCCACTGGTGAGGCCGTTGGAGTAGTGGCCATAGAGCGACGCGGCAGACCGCGAATTCTACAATGATTTAGCACGCACTCGGGCGATAGGCAAACGAGACGCGCACTTTCTGGTGGCTAAGACCGACTCGTCCGCCTTTTTGAACGCCTGGCCGGGCTCCGAGTCCTGGAAATGTACGTCAGAGAAGACCAGAGTGCAATGCAAGGAGACTCACATCAAATTCTTCGTCATCTCTGTCGTCTTTGACGAGTTGACGCTCTGCACCGCGCTTCATGGTTGAATTACAAGTTTCACCGGGCTGGGCGCCTATCAATATTGGCTGAAGGGAACAGTACTGGAACTCCACGTGCAAATAAGCGCCTCTTGCACACTCTCACTCTTTCTCCACCGTCGTCGTCGTCGTCCAAGACAGGATGGACGCATCCTCCTCGCGCTCACCGTCACCACATACTCCAGAACCTTCGGACGACGTTGGACCCATCGCTCTGCACAACGACGGCGACATATCGACGTGGCTAAATACCAAGACCCCAGTAAATCTACACTCGAGCTTTGCCATGAACGTCGTTGGCAATGCGAAGCCAGTCGACGACCCCATGCTGAGGCTTGACGACCTGCTCGTTAATCACGTATTTGAAGAGTACGTCTCGATCTTCCAACTAGGCCGATTTTCTGTTCATGTCTCTCATTAGCTCCCCGACTGCGTCTTTCAGCTCTCTCCCCGTATACGACGCTGCCACTTCTCCTCATTCAGTTCACGTCCACTCTACTGCGGCTGTCCCGGTATCACCAACCAACGGGTTTCCCGACGTACGCGCNAAAACCAATTACCCCCGCTCACCCCCAAGATCACCCAAAGTCGAGAGTCTTATCGNCCCCCCAAAGAATCGTGCTTCAAGTATGTCCTTTCCACTGATCCCCCAATCCCAGCTTCTGCCCGTCCTATTCGTTCTCACACTTTCCTAGCCTCCCTATCATGATACCAAGCATACCGGAAGGAGGTACAAAGTCTCGTGTAGAGACTCAGGTTCGCGTTACCGTTGAGCTAGCCGACTTCAGCGCCTCGTCCAATCCCCGTTCATACAATCGTATCGGCTCCTGGAAGTGGTTGAAGCTACCCCCCGGTACAGCGACGAAGAGAAGGACGCGAAAACAGGGCAAGATAGGTCTGTTTTGAATTCCACAACTCCCTTCTTGTTTCTCAGTCCCATGTGTCTGTCAGATCCGGAACAGGCTGATATCCTGTATCTGACCTCCACAGTCACCTGTGCCTCCCCTCCCCATAACAGGGTACTAAGCTGCTCGAGTTGTCAGGCCCGCGAAGTGCGTATAACATATAAATCATTATCTCAGTGCCTCTAATATATCATATTACCCCAGGCAAAGCGGGTGGCCAAGAAACTTGCCGCCCGCGTTCGCCCAGCCCGCTCTGACTCGGATTCTCCGCCAGACCCTGCAAACCCTTCTGCCACCAAGCACAAACAGAGGGAAGATACGACCAGCATCATTCAATTCAACTGCGCAGAAGTCCTCGATTTCTCGACTGGCTCTGTTGTTCTCCCCCTGCGAATAACATGTTATTGCCGCCATCATCGTGAGAAAGTGGGATTCCTAGTCCATTTCACTATGATGGATCACGCAGGAAGAATCGTCGGCACAGGAACGACACGACCCATAATGATAACAGATGATCATAAGACGACTCTGCACAATGGTAGTGGGAAGTCTACCACAGATGGTTTGTCTCCAGGACAATTGCCTGATCCAGACTGGCTTCAAGGAACTCAAGTAATAACTGGAGACCTTTTACCCCATGTCGATGGCCGTGCACCCTCCAGGCGTTCCAAGGATCTAACTGCCGCCGCTTCGGCGAAACGGGCGAAACCATACGACTCCCGAGGGAAACGCAACAAACTCTTGCGTGGGACGAGCGAATCTAGTGTCCCATCTCCCACTAACTCTGTTTCTACCCTCCCCATGACCCGATCACCGACCCCACCCCCTCGTGACCAGCCAGGCGCTTCTCATTCTTCTCTCCTCGATCTCCCACCGTTACAGCATTCTTCCCAAGAGTCAGAATCATCGTCGGATACGATGGTGACGCCTGATGATCAGAGCATGGACTTCCAGATGCTCGCCGCGGTGACACAGGCATTCCAGCAACAATCTCAAGTCAATGTCAACGTTAACTCGGTTTCTCCGCCTACCAACGGAATTGCTCCCCCACAGCATCATATTGCGCACCCACACTCATTACCTCTCATGTTCTTTGACACAACTAGTCCTTCGTTGACTCTTTCCCTTCCTGTGATCCATCGTCTCATACCAAATTGTGGTCCGACACATGGAGGTGTGGAAGTTACCGTCCTTGGTGCCAACTTCCATCCTACTATGCAACTCAATTGCGTATTTGGGGACGTCGCTGCTAGTTCGACGCAACGTTGGAGTGACAATACGCTTGTTTGTATTTTGCCACCAAGGGCGGTACCTGGCATCGTTGCGGTTTGGTTTGACGGAATTCCGAAACCAGAAGACGCTTCCGCACCTTTGTCACTTTTCACGTATTCAGATGACTCTGACCGAGCCTTGTAAGTCTATTGAACTGGTATATCATTTTCTGGTGCTAACGAACTGTCTGCAGGATGGAACTTGCGCTACAAGTTGTCGGTCTGAAAATGACTGGCAAAATTGAGGATGCAAAGAACGTCGCGATGCGCATAGTCGGTAACGCAGGTTCTGACCCTTCCCCACCCAACACCTCGACAATGATGCACGTCGCTTCCCTCCAACACGATTTCCGTTCCCTGCTTCTTGCCCAAGCATCCGAATCCGAACATTTCGAAGCCCTGATAATTGATTTCCTCCTCGTTCTCGATACATCGCTTGAGGAAGACACCGCGCCCGACGCCTTATCCACGTTGTCAGTCATTTCGCATAAGAATAACAGCGGACAGACGTTATTGCATTTGGCAGCGTTCCTTGGGTTCGAAGAGCTTACCAGGTTTTTGATAACGAGGGGTGCGGATCTTGATATTCGCGATCGAAATGGGTGCACGCCGTTGCATCTAGCTACGGTCAGGTCTGCTCAGTCTTGTGCGAGACTACTTGTGCAAGCTGGTGCTGATATACAGATCGTGGACGCTTCTGCAAAGACGGCGATGGAACTCTCCAAGGATAATTTCTTCGACAGTATCCTTCCTGCCCCTGTTGATGTTGAGGAGATATCCTCTGGTCCAGAGTCGTCAGGGTATAGAACTGACGGTGATGATGGTGAATCTCAGTGGGGGGATGTCGAAGAAGACTCGGACGTTGACAACCTCCCGCCATCACGGCCGTCGCATCGTCAATCGCGAAGGCGGAAATCCTCTGCTCCGCATCTCGATGAGAAATCCCCGATTCCACCAAGCAACCCTTCTGTGCCAGAAGAGAAACGCGATGTCCACATTGTTGACAAACAGACAGCTTCTTTTGTCGAGATGATCCAGCGGACGTTCGCCCAATTCCCCGTCGCTCAAGGTCTTATGCCGAACATGCCTAATCTGCCTGGTGTCCCTTGGAACGCTCTACCACAGATCCCTGTGATGATGCCTATCTTCATACCACTCAGTGGGTGGTCGACGTTCTTGGGAGGGGAAACACCAACGAGCGAGACTTCTGAAGGTGAAGAAAAGAAAGCCGCAAGTGCGACACGCGCGGCGTTGGAGATACGTGCTACGTGGGAGAAACTTATTTCGTTGGCATCGGCGCAGTTGCCTCAACAAGAGGAACTCCCGCCGCCGCAGTACACGCCGAAAGCTGAAGGCTCAGAAGAGTCGACTGTCGTTGCCTCGCCCTTGGAATCGAGTGAAGCAGAGTCATCATCGATGGCGCAGTCGAGAGGTTCTTTGGAAACTGAAGCTGAATCGTCGGAAGTGCGTCCGCTGAATAGACGAGCGGAATACGCACCTACGGCCGTTCCTGATGAAGATATCAATTCGTATGGATATCGACCAACTACGAAGCAAACGCAGAAGATCCAGAAAAAGCACGATCGGATGCTGTTTTCTTTCTGGTTGCCTGTTTTATTCTGTGAGTTTCTCCCCGTCGTTCGATAGCTCTGTATGGTGCTGACCACATTTTTTAGTTGGTATAATTTATCTACTATACATTATGCTTCAATTTGCATATCGCTTTGTGAAAGCTACTCTTCCCCTTCGTAGCGGACACCTGATCTCTTCATAGATGCCAGTTTKACCTACTTACCTCCTTGCCTTACCACCAACTTACCGCCCTTTCCYTTTCCCTTGATTACGCAGTAGAACGTTTGTACACTTAAATTTAAGTAAGTAGTTAGCTGTATTATGGCTTTACAATAATGGATTGATTCGTATGTTGGATGATGTCGACGGACGTTGACATGGAAACACGGAAANNNGCTCGAAGCTCGACAGNNTNNNNACTGACCCTGCRCAAACNTTGNNTCTNNGCGACCAACCACCAGGCAACCTCATTGTACCACTCTCCAGAGTTCAATTATGGCCAACGTCGATGGGGTATTCCGAGGGACGAAAGGCGATGTCAGTACGTGCGCARCTGCTMAAACTGTCACTGATCAATCCAACCGCATTCTGYGCTAGCCTTGGTTCGATGACGGCAACATCGTTCTCGTCACGGAGGACAAGCAAACCGCGTTCAAGGTCCATCGTGGGGTAGTCGCCAGGCATTCCGAAGTGTTCAAGTCGATGTTYGAGCTTCCACCCCCTGATTCGTTGGCTCCTTCAGAAGTGCTGGATGGATGCCCTGTTGTCCCCATGTACGATRATCCTGTCGAGTTGTCTAAYCTGGTGAAGGCTTTGTATGATGGACCGTAAGTTTTGTTTCCATTTTTGCGTAGCCCGAACTTGGACCTATTTTCCATAGAGATTTTACTGAAGAGAAGCTTGAAGACTTCTATTACCTCGCAAGCATTCTACGTCTYTCCTCCAAATATTTCATCTCCCACCTTCGTAAAGACGCAATCAGTTTCCTCAGCAAGACGTGGTGCTATACATTAGAAGGCCACGATCGCATGGTCGAACAAGCTCTCAGTCGCCCCCTTGTTGACGATCTTAGCTATCCATATGTCCATCCGATTCATATCCTCAATCTGGCCAGAGAAGTCAATGTTCGTCTGGTCATACCATCCGCCCTTTACTTCCTATCGTTATATCGGCTCGATGACCTGCTTCGGGAAGACCACCCCAAACTTCAGTTTGCCCATCCTTCACGACCATCATCCACTCTGAATGTCCATGACATCAAAGACTATACGTTGGTCTTTCAATTTCGCATCAACGCAATCCTCGATTTCTCAAGGCAATTTTGCGCGAAGCGTGCTCCTGCCCCGCTGTGCACAACAGTCACCGATTGTTCGAAAGCGTTCGCAAGGCTTTACTCACGGCTATCCAAATCATGGTTCATACGAACGGGGCCTCTCCATTACATGCTTCAGGCTATTCATGAACTCGACCATGACGGCACGGCCTGCGGCCCATGTCGTGTCAGCTTYAACTCGGACGTTGCAGCCCTACGCAAGCAGATCTGGGATGAACTCCCCTCCGTTATCGGCTTTCCAACTTGGACAGAATTGATTGCGTTAGATCTGGGCTCGTAGTAGTTGTAAGGTTTACGACACACGTTTTGCTACTTTTCATCAGGGTACTTGGTGTTTCTTTAGGAACTATCTTTACAAWCTTTTCAAACCTTGGATCCACAGGCCCGTCCTGTTTCGGTGGTCACCCAAACACCACCATTTCTCAAGCACTTCGATGTTTATGGAAATACTCTCGGGGTTGTTTTCTTCGAAATTATCCAACGCACCTACTCCTTTATATGTCGTGGGGTCAAAAAGTGTAACTGTAGGTTTGCTCAGCCCTCCGCATCGCATCCACTATCCGTGTATGACAACTCGATCTGGACTCACTTTGTTGTGCGTCGAACGGTGCGCCAACCTCGAAGACGCCACATCCTTGTGGAAGATCGAGAGCGATGGCACCACCCCTTGTCGCCAGATATAAAGACGTCTTCCAATCAATATCAACTCGAGCATCTGCAACCAAGGTTGCCTGTGGGGACAGAACCCTTGAACCCTCCCTCATCTTCGATACCATTACTGCACTCCGCATTGCATTCATGATATCAAGACTATATCCACCAGCAATGTCCGATCCAAGGCCAACCTTGACACCTTGCCGCAAGGCTTCCTTGAGCTTGAATGGCTCAGCTGAAAAGTATGCGTTTGAAAGAGGGCAATGTGCCACCGATGTCCGCGTCCTCGATAGATGTGACAGAGAAGGTTCGGTGAGGAAAGTRCAGTGAGCGTGGATTGTGCGCGGCGCAAGGAGCCCGGTCTAGATGGGTCAAATRTRTCAGTKGNCTGCGSTCAGTGCTCAGGGTCGCTAGGATACTTCTTCGAAGACAGCCATGTCGTCYTTCCCTCTCTGTTGTTTCACCCACTCTACCTCATCCAATGATTCAGCTAGATGGCTTTGAGCTCGCAAGCCATGACGCCTCGATGCGTTCGACAATCCAMGGAGGAGGGCATCAGAGCAGGTAGGGATGAAGCGTGGCGTGATCACTGGTTCTACAAACCGCAAATGCGATGGGAGATCGTKTGTGATCTGATTGCACCCCTCAACGAAGGTATCCAGCGCTTTTAGAGCTGCCTCAGCAGATGCTTCGACATATTCCGGGTCTGACGACATGTCCATGGATAGCTTCCCTACCAAAGCCCGAATACCTTTGCTCTGCATTGAGCGAGCGAGKATCAAGCTGGATAATAWNNTTTCAATNTNATCCTGAATCCACCTATYATGGCGGACGACGTACTTGGTCCTGACGTTGATAGTACCRAACAGCARCACWGCRCCCGTRCCTTGTTCGATTAACCTGTCTGCAAGCCTGTCATASACGCGGCCAGCGAGTTCKGGATCAGAATCCAGYCGYGTCTCTGCTTTGTACGCRTATTCCTGAAGCCATTGCATCAGTGGTAGATGCAAACCCACTCCYTGGTACARGAATTGCGGGGCATGCAAGTGGGTATCCACGAAAGGAGGGAGCAARAAACTGCCAGTAGGGATGTCATTGACTGGGATRTCTGGGTGCTCTTGCAGAAKGAYGAAAGAAGATTGGGAGGTGGATTCGTCGAAGAATGAGATAAACCCAGAATCATCAACCACTRATGACAAGTTTTCAGCGATCAGAAGAGCACCCGTGAGCATTCCAGTAAGCATCTACCTAGTATGTAGTCCTTTAGTATATCTAGCCGCTCTGATTGTGTACAATGAACAAAAGAGCCTCTGAAAATCTGCATGGTACGAAGTTAAGTCTAAATGGTGTTAGGGCGATGTCCATGAAATAGGGCGCAAGTTTGATAGGGGTACGGGGTCACTCATAAACATTACATCCGTAGTCTCTAGATCCCTCTCTGGTGACAGTGATGATGTGGTCTTCAAATTTGATTAGAAAATCAGCGTAAATAGGTTGAGGGATACTCACCTCCAAGCGTACGGGACGTAAATCCCACTTCACAGTAGCAGCTGACATAGACCTTTAGAAAGCTAAAACCACGGAGAAAAAAAAAACGACGCACTAGTAGTCTGTGAGATATTGCAGCATAAGTATTTTACTCACAAGAGGGGAAGGTCGACCAATTACTCACAAAGCCATTTACGCTTGAAGACCTCGATTTCAGTGCGACCATTCTTTCCGCTCATTACGTCTGGATATTCTTTGCATAGGGACGGCACGACTACTTCTTCAAAGTTGTCCAAGAAGCGTCTTCTCCACTCTCTGAGGGTCCGCGCGTAATGGGGACCAATGTTAGAAACGGAATCAACTATCAACCGTCCTGAAGCTCCGCGCTCCATGGTCTGCATCAGAAGTGTGAGGGTGGGGAGGATACCACCAGGAAAGACTAAAGACATGAGGACCGATACGGAGCGAACTAGGGTTGTCACGCACTCTGAGTGGAAGGTTAATGCTGATGAAAACATAGCGATTGAAATTGACTCACCCATTTCCGGATAAAGTCAATTTCTCTGAGATACTTCTCAAATCCTGTGAGTATCGTTTATGGGACTGGATGGCAAAATATCGGAGGAGAGGCGTACTAGGTTCTGGAATAGTTATCACCTGAAAGACGCCGACCCCACCATCACGCCTCATGGCGAAATCAACTACTTCCCAGTACTTCTCCAGGTATTCCGATCCAACTTGCTCAATCATTTCGATGCTTACCACGCGATCGAACACCCCCTCCCAATGTGAAGGCATGTTCCGGTAATCCATCAGGTGGACGTGGATTCGATCCTCTAAACCAGCATCTACAATCCGAGACTGTGCCAGATGCATTTGTTCGACCGACAGAGTGATGGTATCGACCGACGTGTTTTCAACCGTTTGTGCGATGAGAATTGCCATAGAGCCCCAACCTGAGCCAATCTCTAAGACTCGTTGACCGGGGAGGATGTTGGCTTTTTTGAGGACATGGCGAAGCTTGCGCAATTGGGCTTCATGCAATTCATGGTCTTCTTCGACATCTTGAGATATGCCGTTACGATGTACCGTTTTGCCATCGGAAATACGCATCAGACCTTGACTGCCGCTCCATTTGGTTTTATTAACGCCGCGCGTCAAGTCACCGTCGAGGTCTTCGAAGATGGCACAACTGTATGTCATATCCTGGGAAAGAAATCCTACGAAAAGGAATCACATATGTCGGGGAAGCAGCTGTGTGTGCACATACCAGCAAACATTTCGTTAGAAATATCGTAATGTGCGGAGATATTTGATTGCGCGTTTCCGATAGTATTGAGGAAACGCCATGAGGTAAGCTTCTGTGGAAGGGTAAACAGGTAGGAGAGTCTGGAGTCCATGTTGTCCAAATTCTCCTTGTTCGCCAAGAAAATCTAGCCAACCGAGATAAGAGGACGCTCTCGGGAGAAGGAGGGATCGATCACCAGAAAAAGAGAGACAAGGTCGTCGCATTCGACGTCTCCATACATATACGCTTCCGCGAAGCCCAGGTCGCCCATTGTGCAAAGACGAACCCAAAATACGTCGTTGATTACGCGTAACTCGGCCTTCAGTGATGAGCTATTGGACTCGTCGCCTGTCGATCCTCCGAAGTGATAGGTCTGAGATGAGGTCGAGACTGCGAGTTCCCCCACTTGGATCCTATTCATTAGTCTGATTCAAGGAGAGCGTTAGTAGGGTTGGCGGATACGTCGAGCTTCAAAGGCTCACGAAACGACGGCTGCCTCGGCCAACCTCGTCATGGGACCCCATCCCGTCCGAAAGACAGTTTCTCTTACTGTGTTCCAGGTATTGTCGACGATGGCGGAAAGAGAGAAAGGGTGCTTGCTCGGGGTGTTGAGGAGTTGCGTGGACATGGTGGGAGAGAGGGAAGGTGCACGAAGGCGGGGGGTTAGGTAAACAGAGCTTATATAGCGTTCCTAAGGTTAGCCAGTCAGTTACCTAGGGCGACGCGTGATGGAGATGTGGGCACGATCGTGATGACGTTGGGAAAGTGATCCGCGATCGCGACTGTGGTCGCACGCCGAAAAGTCCGCACAGGCACTCTGCATTCCGGTGAAATACCCACATAAAATATTCGAGTTGGTACATACAAACACGCTGATCGACACGACAGCTCAAAACACTGGGGCATCCCGGAGAAACAAGCGACTTTCCTCTTTCTTGACCCATCGCACCACGGAATTTGCGGCACCAATCGCCGCACTCTTAGGAAGCATCGGAGATAGGCTGATGTACAGTTCGAAGGGTTGCGTGATCTGCTTCGCAGTGAGCATCTCTTCGTTTTCGCACGGGAGATACATACCCAGCCCAAGACGCTCTCCTTCTCAGTCTTGATATACTGAAGTTTCAACATCTCACGTTGCCCCGATTTGGCATGGATGGCGTCATGTAGTACTTGATACAATGTGATAAGCCTGAACGTGAGGCTGAGTGACGATGACAAATGCCAACAACTAGATGACCCACCGCCTTTGATCCATGGCGTTGTTGTAGGGATCCTCAAACACAGGAGAAGTAACTTGGACTTGTCCACGAGACTTGTAGATGAAGTGGCGTAGTCCAGGGATCGAAAGTTCGCCGATTGTATAGTCAGTCTTGCCAGCTTCAATCGCGGTTACAATTCCCTTCAAGATACCATCCTTCTCGAGTTTCTGTGTGATGGGGTTAACTCATGACTTGCTTGCGACAAAGATAACCAAACCTGTGATACAGACTCGCACCAACCCTGAATGGCATCGAACTCGCCTGCTCCGTTGATACAAACAAGGGCTACGGTGGTGTCATCCTTCTTATCTTTAACCTCGTCGGTCGGGAATGGCACTGGGGTATCTTGAGCGTCTCCGACGGCAAGTATTGTGGTTGGATCACTAGCAGCGGATGGAGCCTCGGGATTGTCACTGGAAGTCGTTTCCTTGCTTTCGCTATCCTCAGGTTTTCGAAGGAAAGATATGTATGCATTCATGAAACCGGATGGATTAAACTTGGGCAAGCATATGGGAACACACGATGTGGCGGCGGGTGAATGGATGATTGAGGGGTTGTAAATGGTGTTAAGCAAGATATGTATGTCTGCGCGACCTCAGTCGCGTGAAGAAAGAGAAGAGACTGGAGTGACATACCTGCCGGGTGTATTGAGTGTTTCTTGGGCCGCAACAGAGTGACTACGCGGCCGTTGGCGACTAAGAAAACGTAGAGCACATCCTACGGGAACTTAAATTAGTACATGGCAGTCCAAATCGAGAGAGAACCTACCTTCATCTTACTTGTCGGTATGAGACAGTCAGCAGCACGCTTTCGTAGAGGGGCGTCCAACTTGAGGCATAAGAGTGACGATGTGCTTATGGCCAAGTCAAATTCCAGTCTGCTCAGTATGGATGTCAAAAAGGATTCGGCGCCTGCCCAAAAAGTCAGTGGATGATTTTCTCAATACAAAGTAGCTGACCATCTAGCAATCGCCGCAAGTCAAAATTTCCTCTCCGTTCAAAGAGCCTGCGGAGATGCGAAGCAGTCACGATACTAATGATTTGAAGATGAAGGTATTCTAGATGAGATCGAGTCTATCTTCATGAGTGTGAGTGTAAGGAAGTAGAAGGTGGTGAGAGTACATACGACTGATTCTGGTTCTCCCCAATCCGAGTAACAAACATAATATAATGGGGAGCGAATGAGGAAGGTGATCCGTGAGGTGGGTGTGTTGATACATCGTAGCTTGTCGCCTTCGTCTATAAATACAGATACAAGGGCTTGCATTATTCCTATTATTGACGTTAAGTGATCGTTGTTGGAGTCGTCTGGTCGACTAAAACGAGTTATAAGGGCGTATCGGAGTGTATATTGGGTTAGACGCACCTAACAAATACAGGCTTGCCGGCATCGGTCAATACGTAGTATTCTCTAGGGGTATAGCGGTGGGCTGCAGATATTCATTGAGAAAAAGGTCAGGTATCCAAACGAGTACCACATACAAGTAGCATGCGATATTGTGTCCATCTTCGGTCGAGGGGAAGGTAGGTCTAGAGGGAAGAGGTTATCGTAACTGGAATATAAGGAAAGCAATACAAGCAACGAGGCACGGACCTTGGATAGGCTGTTTGTGATTCAGTGTTTTCCGTAGCTGCTCCCTAAGGGACTGCTTGGAGTCCTCGCTTCCTGCTGTCGTATCCAAGCTCCCCATAACATGGACTTCATCTCCCTCCGCAGCATCTACGTCAGCATCAGCATCTTGGAGCAGTATTCCTTCATTCATATCGAGGTCCAGCACAGAAGAAGCAGCACTATCGAGGATGTGGTTGGGTACATGGCCAGGGAGGGGAGGAGAACTGTCGGTGCTGACAGAGGGGGTGATCGTCGCTTTCGAAGATGAGTGTCTCAGCGTTGGGACGATAATGCGCGAGGAGACGGAGCGCCCTAAGACAGGTGTATTGGCTCTGGACGGTGTCCGAGAGCGAGGAGTGTTCGCCATGACACAGACGCGACAACAGCGCGACGGGCCAAATAACCTTGAGCGCCTAACGCTATGGACCTCGCGCGCTTAGCGCATTGGTTATCTACATCCTGAATTGAATATGCCATTCTTCCATCCAACTGACTCCGATTTCGACTTCGGCGGGAAGACCCTCGTCATCGTTCGTACCACATTCACTGGAGTCAATTAATTACTAACGCAGAGTGGTAGCCGGTCGTATCAACCGCCAATCTCCCCCAGCTCGCGGTCGACCTTCTGATCACTTCGTTAGGGCTACGCCTCCTCGGTGTTTTCGATTCCCAGTACTTTGTCCCCGCTGTTGGCTCAAGAGATGGGGGGATTGATGGTATAACCACCCCTTTAGAACGTGCGTTCTCCACATCACCATCTTCAACGCATCCGTCGCTTAAGTTGAATTAACCGGTGTTAGTTTTTGGTCTGCAGGATTCAAACATAATCGTTATACAGCAGCGATCTCCTGTCTTGAAGGTAGAATCTGTTGATTTGGCTCTAATAATCACTTGACAGTTTCGCACGCAGACGAAAAAGCAAGCGTTCATTGACGAACTCTTCCGCTTCATTGAAACTTCTGGCGTCCAGTCTACCCTCTTTTTGTCGGGCGTCGACATGTCTAACCGCACGGATGCACAGATGATGTCAGTCATGAGCTGCGCTTTGATGTGCTTCCTTCTTCTGACACTTGGGGATCAGGACGCCGCTGTACTACATCCAGCCACAGAGCCCAACCCAAACCATGCCTGGACCACTTTCTAATCTTCAAAAGCTACACGTTCCGGAATACACGTTTCCTGGTGCTCAGCATCCAACAGGCATCTCCAAGGAATCGGCAATACCTTTCATCCCAGGCGGTGGTTTGACCCGACGAATACTCGCCTCAATCCCTGACGGGTCGTCGATACCTGTTGCAGCCTTGCTGCAATTCGTACAAGAAGGCGATAATCAGGGCGACGCTCACATGTTCGCCAGTGCCATCTCAAAAATACTCGATGTGGATGAACGGATGAACTGGAGAGTTCCGGATAGCTGGAAACAAGGACTGTTTGGGGCACCGCATGACCAGACGTTGTATGGTTAATACAAGAAGGAATCGAAAAAATCTAGCAATGAGCTGGATCAATTATTTTGTTCTTTTACCTGCGATACCAATGCTCGCACGACCCCGTTGACCTTTCTTTGCCGCCTGGGAGAGTGTCAAATACGCGTATGGATCGACACCACCCTTTTTGACATCGCCACCGGCTTTCTAAAAAAACAAACACGATATCAGAATCGGTCAACCAGTTTCAGGTATGATGCTGGAGAGACCCACTTTTGCTTTGAACTCGTGCCCAAGCTTAGCGTCTGACTTTTTCTTAAGTTTCGGCGACTTGGCTTGAGGGGCAGCATCTTCCATTTCAACGTCTTCATCTCGATTCGCATTGTCTCTTCGTCGCTTCTTCGTGTCCTTATTGAACTTCACTTGCCCTCGAGGACCGCGGGTGAAGCCATCCACCGAAGTGAGACCTTCGTAATATGCTGTTCCGACAACATCTTCTCCTTGTTGTTCATCTTCAGCCTCTGAATCACTCGATTCAAGTACCAGCTTCCCAGCTTCGTTGGTGTTGAACCGTGAAGCATCTTCGCCAGGACGGCGTCGTCGGTTGTTTGTATCTGATTTACCAGTTAGGGGGGTGATACTCCATTCAAAGAAGTTGATTACTCAACTCGTTATTCTTGAAGCAGCACCGGAAAGCAGATCCAACGGTTCATCATCGTCCACACGCAAACGAGCGCCGCGAGCCTTCGTATTTTTCTCGTTGTTGTTGTTGGAGGGACCATCCTCCTCATCGCTGTCTGATAGCTCACTCTCGCTTCCATAAAGGACGTCTTCGAAAGCCGCCCCCGTGGATGGTTGAGCAGCCGAGGGGGACTGATCATCATGAAGTCAGCAAGGCATAAGCGGACGAAGAGATTCGGTATGGTAAACCTACCTCATCATCAGGATTCTCTTGTTCCCTGTTGGCTTTCTTGCGCTTCGCACGATCTTTCCTCTTTTTGATGTTCACTAGAACTTTGGATGCATCCTCTCCGTCTGTGCACGCGTAGACCGCCTCCCACCCAAATCTTCTGATCATACGTTCGAAGATGTGTCGCGTTTTAACTTTGAAGTGGTTTTTATGGTCGTGGGACCAAGCAAGGAGGTGTTGTACCAGGTCTTTCAGGTGCGGCTGCAGCACTTCAAGAGGTAGGGTATGTACCGCGAGTTTCACGAATCCTAGCGCGGACTTAACGATCTCGCGATTGGCTGAAGTTAAGAAAACAAGTATCGTCATCAAGATCTCAGTCTGCATGTTCGCAGAAATTGAGTCTATACGATTGATCGGTTAGTATACTTGTACCAGAACCTGAGAGCAAAAGGATGAACTCACCTTTGAATTCGAACAACAGCCGAGATATGGCGGTGATGGTGGCACTGATCATATGGGGCGTTGATCCAGCAAGACCACCAGCGATCATAGTCATATACTCTTCAACGCTGGCCTTGACTGTAGGAAGGGAAACGTCACAGCTAGATATAAGTGTTGAATCGAAGCTACATACCAACGTTGTCGCTATCATCTTCCACATCCATTCCGTCAACCATAGCTAGCTTAACAATTCCACCTTGGTTCATCTTGTTGCCCATGCGAACAATAAGGTCAAAAGCGGCTTCACGAGCCTTTTCGGAAGGTTCCTTGGTACCAAGCACAGCCTCGGGGATAAATGAAGGGATTAGATGGAGGGAAGTGGATTGAATGCCGTCAACGAGGGCGGAGAGCAGATGGAATCTATCCTGAATATGCCATTCGAAGTCAGAAAAGGAGGTCAAGTTCCCTGGATATCGTGCTTACCTTTTTCGCAGCAGGAATCAGCCCATCCGTAGCACTGTCCAGTTTACGAAGGACATCCTCAGCGTCTACTGGGAATTTCTGGCTCTCGACGAGCTTGGCAAGTATTTTATATCCTCGTTTCTGGATACCATTATCCTTCGAACCAAGGACACTGGTAGATAGGCAAATAGAAAAGAGGGCTGAGCTGTCCTGTGCGGATAAGAAAGGGAGGAGGAGGAGTATGATATCTTGTGTCATGGTGGTCACATTCGCTTGGGTTCCTCGCAAGTTGTCTTGGAACAACTGAACAACTTTTGTGTAAGCTTTGTTGATTTCCTGTTCACTTTTTAGTCAGTAAACGGGATGGAGAGAGGGGAGAGGTGGGGAGATTACTTTTTCATCTGCGATTGACGCCCAGGCGGAGATAACCTCTCCAACTGTACTCCGTAACTCTATGTCCACCGAACCGAACACATTGAACAATACAGCTAACCAACTCTCGACCTGGGTCCGAAGGAAGGTGATATTGGCCGATGTTGCTTCTGCTGAAATTGGGGAGCCAGAGGGAACGTCGAGGTTCGATTTCACCATAGTTTTGAGGGCTTTTAGGATCGATGGTCGCAGTTCAACTTGACCGTAGAGCAATTGACTGAGTAGTTGGGAGAACGCTGGTGTTAATGCCTAATGGGTTGAGGTTACAACTAGGTCAACCAAACGTTTGAATAGAGATTTACCGTGGATAGATCAGGACTAGCATGACAATAGCCAGCAAGGCCAGCCCAGATCTGAGAGACCAATACGCTCCAAACCTTTGCTTCTGACTGTCTACCTTCTGTTTCAGCCTTTTGTTGGTAATCGAACATACGTTCGCTTAGAGGTACGAAGTAAGATACGAAATGGCTCAAAGGAGAGGGATGTGGCTGTGCGAGGAGGGGAAGTAAGAAAGCCCTGGGTTCGCGTCCTGCTTGTCTAAGAGACGTGTCATTAGTGGGCATAATGAATGGACAGAGAGGACGCACCGATCCTCGGGCTCAAGGTTGAGAGGAAGCTCTCTGAGTACAACATGTGGGCCGATCACTCTCATGGCCGTTGACAAGGCTTGGTCTGCGTCCTCTTTGAATTCAAAGCCCTTCTGAGTCCTCAATTCGCCAACCTTTCGTATCAACGGTAGAAGAAGGGGCTCCGTTAGTTTCATTTGTTCAGAGGAGGCTTTGATTCCTAGACTGGTGATCAGGATGGATATGCTTGACATTACTTCGGGCATGGCTCGAGCATAAGCTAGGGTGTCGAGGCTCTTCGTTGTAAGAGTGATGATTTGCTGTGGAGCGGAATGTGAGGGCTTTTCGAGGGCTTCTTGCACGAGGTTGGAAGTGAAGCAAGGCGAAAGTTGGCTTAGGCAACCGACAGCGGCTTGCCTGATAGCTGCGTCGTTGGCCTCAAGATAGCCCCATACTTTCTTCCAAACACGTCCAACTTCCGCAGATGCAGCGGTCGGATGCAAGCTGCCATAGGCGTGCATCAAGCTCCCCGTGACAGAGAGCCATGCCGGGGCTAGAGTAGTATCTGTGATGACAGGCGGGGAAGATAGCACAACTTTGAGTACGTCGGGGAGGTGTTCATCGATACCACTTGATGGATCTTGAATAACAGCGGAGAATAGATCGGAGAGGATTGAATATGAGGATTGAGAAAGGTATTGATTCCCAAGACGAGGCAACGTAAGTAGGTGAGTGGTGATCGTTGGGAGAGACTAAGAAGGGCAGTGAGCCAGGAAAGGCACCATACATTGGTGTGGTCACATACAGAAGGGGGAAGATGCGGTAATATGGGTCTCAAAAATGCAAGGATATGGATTGCAGCTTCACTAGATACACTAGGTTGCGAGGATTTGGCTTTTGACATGGGGTCATTGCTGACTTGGGCTAAGATAGTTTGTATCCATTCTGCTACACGATCCGAGTATGGATGACGAAGAAGGGGAGCAGGGCTAGTTTGAAGGACGGCTTGCACGGCTTCAGCAGCCCTCTTGCGCACTTTTGGCCGTGGGTCCAGACACAATTGCAGGATTGACGCGAAAGCCTGGCGAACACCAGCGGTTTCAAGTTGTCCACGATCGAGGGAGGTGAAAATGACTTGGTGGAGCGTGATCTGTGAGCGCAGGGGTGGCGCATGGGGTGTAAGCAAAGGAAATAAAGGTGATGTCAAGGACAAGACGGTTTGAAGATTGGCCTTGATCACTGGCGCAGGCACGAAAGGTATGACAAGTGCGAGTAGATAAAGTTCTGCTGGGAGAACATCCGCGTCGCCAAAATTTCTATCCTTTTGAATAGTGCCTTCAAGTGCGGTCAAAAGGGTTGCAAAGTACGCTGTCGATGTTCGTCCAGCGTTTTGGTCATCGAGAGTGGATTCGAGGGCGACGAGGAGAGTTGCAGGTGCCTTTTGATGGGGTAGCGAGGACGAGGTATGATGTCGAATTTTAGAGAGTGCCGCTTCCATACTGGTGTGGGGCTAGCGTGATCTCGCACCCTGCCTCGATGGCGAAAGGATGATGCAGAAAATTGGCGGGACGATGAGCAGCTATAAGATAGGCGCCCATAAAAATTCTAACGATCCGTTTTCTTGGCATTCTCGACGCCACACACTTAGGGTTAGGGTCAATGACGTCCCCACGACCCCGCCCACTGCGACCTCCCCAGACTGTTACTCTCCCTGTCCTCTTTTCATGCCCGCAGGAACTCCTGTGCCATGGTCATACTATCTTATCAGGTCGGCGAACGCGTACCACCTGGTCAGCAGCCGTACTAACCTTGGAGAATTGCCTAGGCTTCTGTTCAAATTCGTTCTCAAGATCTTCTACGGGACCATTGTCATTGAGAACACGGAATTCATTCCCCGGGATGGCGAGCCATGGTATATACACCTAATATAAACTGTATTTCAAGCAGAGCTGATACCTTATGACGACAGTATCGTTTGTGCCAACCATAGCAATTCCCTTACCGATGCTCTGTGAGTTTCGCTCGTTCGTTTCTTAATACATATTACTTTGGTCACTCAATGTCGACAATTACAGCCTGCTCGTAACATCTATCCCCCCGAAGGTAGGATCTCCCAAACTCTTTCTTGGCTGCCATCAACGTTTGGTCAGATTAGACGCATGTTGCGCTTAACTGCCAAAGCTACCCAGTTTGGTCACCCGACCTTTACAAGTTGGTTGATTGAGTCGGCGGGTACCGTTCCCATACAACGACGAAAGGATTACCCTGATGGTACAACGGACAACTCAGCGGTCATGACCAAGTTGATGGAGGTATGTAATGAGGTCGTTCTGCCTCCCTAGTCATATCTAATTCACTCCTTTAGGCCCTCGAACATGGAGACGCTGTATGCCTTTTCCCAGAGGGTATGAGTCGCTACCACCCAACCATTGCACCTTTGAAAACCGGTGGTATGTATGTTCGCATATCGCCCTTCGTTCTCGGAATAACTATCAATCCCAGTGGCTCGGTTGGTTTCCGACGTTCTGACAAGAAATAGAGACAAGCCTGACTTCTCCATCTCCATTCTCAACTGCTCAGTGACATACATGTGCGTTCGGCATCCACACAGATTCTCGTTGTAATTAACCGGTCTGTAGGCACCGGCAACACTTCCGTTCTGATGTTCTTGTTACATACCACCCCCCTCTCAGGTTCACTCCCAAGGTTGGTGTACATTATATATCTCTTATCCTCCTCGATGCTTAGAGAGCTTCTATTTTTCATCAGACACACCCAGAACTCCTGGCCCCAGTCAATTACGACGACATCCGCGCTATCACTACAGAAATCCATGACCAGATTAGCTCCGGTACAATTGACTCACCCTCATGGAAGTTGGTCAGGGCAAGCAAATTGGCCGCGCGGATGTACGCTCCCTTGGGTACACGCATGAGACTGGGCGACTACGTTCGCGTGACACTGGCGTTTCTGGAAGCTTTCAAAAACGTGTCCCGAGATCACGCTGAAGGCGAAGATCATGCTGCAAATGATGAAGAACTCATCAAGCTGAATGCCGACCTCGATGTGCGTATTTCCGTTGATACCGTGTATGAAGTATGTTGATAGAGGATATCTCAGGCGTATCAAGACATGTTAGTGCAATTGGGGGTCAAGGACGACCGAGTTATGCGCCCTTTATCGAGACGCACCATAATCTCACGAATACTCATTCGACTGACATGGTCGATCGCCCTTTTTGCTCTATCGTTTCCCGGCCTCCTTCTCTGGCTCCCGGTCTTCGCCGTCACCTTCTATGCTGTCCATAATTTCAAGAAAACTGGACCGATCTTCGATACATGGGATGAAATCGCGCAGTACAAACTCATCTACGGTCTCGCGTCTGGCCTTTGCGTTTGGATAGTCTCCATCCTCCTGACGCTACCATTTGCGGCGTTCACAACTTTCCTAGTCCCCGCACTGATGTGGATGACGTTGAGGTGGCTCGAAGACGCGATCTCTGCGTTTCGAGCGTTTAATGCGCTGCGTAAGCTCTTACTCGTGAACCGGAAGACCCTCAAGGAAGCAATCGAGCAACGCAAAGATCTATACAGTCGAGTGATGGATCTGGCTTCAAAGCTTGACCTGCCAGCCAATCCGGAGACGTATTTCTTGATGAGTGGTGGCAAGGAAAAGGGAAGAGTTCGAGGAAAGTGGGAAAGCTCAACGAGATATTTCTCGGTAAAGCGAAGGCGTAAACGGGATTGGAATGAAACATTGAGGTTGTATGACAAGGTTGACTATCCCGACGATGATTTATGATTATATGGATTGGAATGGCTTGATGCCACGCGCTTATCTTATCTCACTGCCCGATGAAATTTTTGTATGATCTACACATCCTTCAAATTTCTTGCTTTTCAACTTTCTCCTTCCATCATAGACTTGGATTGATCGCTATCATCTTCATTCCTCTGTATTTTAGCACTTAGACGGCTCAAGGCCTCCAGTCAACGACATCCCTGCTTACAAGTAGTCTTCTACCTAATTGGACTCCACGTCCGCCCAAATTCTCCGCGCCATGTCTCCAGCAGCAACTCTCCAAGAATCTCAGTTTACACCTCTATTCGAGGCCCTCCGCGCAGCTCCTACAGCTCCCGGTTCGTTTGCCGTCGCCTAACTTGTCATCGATCCCACTCAATTGACATTAGATGCGAAGGCCGCAGCTGATCGTATCGCCCGCGATGTAACAAAACATGGTCTACAAACACTTGAGTATGTCTATATGTTCGACCAAACCCAAACATTTCTCTGATCACTCACAGGGACGAGAATATAATCAAGACACTTCATGAATTCGCCACCAACNAAAAAATCAGGCTACGAGCGCGAGTCTGCCGCTATGGGCTTCCAATCGCTGGCAAATATTCTCGGTGCCTCAGCTGCACCCCTTCTCCTGCCTTCACTACCAATACTCTTCGACCAATACATGGACAAGGGAGATGTCGTCCGAGTTGCCGCTACAGCCGCCGCCAAATCTATCCTTAAACAATTTCCCCCAGAATCAACTCCCATCGTCTTCCGCACTCTTGAGAATATCCTTGCCAGTGGTAAATGGAAGACCAAGGTCGGGGTACTGGAGTCGTTCAAACTCTTTGTCTCTTCTGCACCAGAGGCGGTAGCAGTGGAACTCGTGAACACCCTTCCCAAGGTCGAAGCTGCCATGCACGACACCAAGTCAGAGGTTGGACTATATGTTGTTTTACTATACTCTTGGTCTAACTGGATCATAGGTTTCAAGTGCGGCTACCAAGTGTGCTACCTCTCTATGCTCCACACTGGCCAATCCAGATCTTACACCTCACATTCCTGTGCTCGTCAAGTGTATGGCGAACCCCGACTCCGTGCCAGCGTGCATCAAAGCCCTTTCTTCCACGACATTTGTGGCCGAAGTAACCGCACCCGCCCTCGCCGTTCTTGTCCCACTATTGGTTCGGGCTCTCAATGATCGCAGTATGGACGTTCAGCGCCGGACTGTTGTCGTCATTGACAACCTCGTCAAACTCGTTCGGGACCCTAAGATCGCTGCAACCCACCTTAGTGTATTGGTGGAAGGTGTCGAAAAGATATCTAAGGGCGCAGCCTTCCCTGAGGCAAGCCAGCATTATGTACCAAACACGTTCTTCAACTAACTTCCGTTTTCCATAACCAGGTCCGTGCTTTCGCTGAAGCGGCGCTAAACACTCTAATCAAGTCTGGAGCTTCCGCCTCTGCTCCACCTCCAGTCCCTCGAGACATTACCAGTGAAATAGCTAACGCACGATCAGTGTTGATCTCACACTTGGACTCAGAGTTACTATCAACCGAAGATCCCACACAACCCCGTTATTCTTTGCTCGCCCGTTCCGTGGATTTCCAGGCTGCCCTCGTCGCTGATCTTGTGTATAACCGACGTTTCACTGATGTCGCTGCCTGGAAGCGCTGCATTGGTAAATACCTTGAACCTTGGACGGACGCTGAAAGGAGTAACAAATGCGCCGAGGACATCCGTCTCCATTTCCAAGCCATTGATCGGGCTAAGTACGCTCCTGCCCAAAGTGGCAACTCAGATGAAGGCGAAGTTCTTTGCGACACATTGTTCTCCCTCGCCTACGGAGCTTTGTTGCTCCTTTCTCACACCACTTTACGCCTCATTCGTGGACGTCGATATGGTATCCTTGGTACGAACGGCTCTGGAAAGTCGACCTTGATGCGACAACTGCGAGACGGAAAAGTCGAGAATTTCCCGCCTCAAGATCAGTTGCGATGTGTGATGGTTGAGCATTCTCTACAAGGAGAAGATGGCTCCCTCAGTGTGATCGACTTCATTGCCTCTGGTTTGTGACTTTAATTTCATGTATGGCCGTTCATCTCCTCACGGACGCTCTCATAGACAAAGCTTTGGTTGGCGTCCCTCGCTCTAAAATTGCCGACCAACTTCGTGAAGTCGGCTTCGACGACGCTCGTCAGATCGACACCGTGGGTGGCCTCTCCGGAGGCTGGAAGATGAAGCTTGAGCTCGCCAGAGCGATGTTATATAATGCAGATCTTTTGCTCCTAGATGAGGTACGTGGCCACGACGTCACGTTCATCTCGTTCGCTAAAACCTCTCCAACAGCCTACTAATCACGTAGGTTGCTAACTCTTTCCCCGGTCGACTGCTACTCACTTTCTATCCAGTTAGACAAAGCCTCTGTTAAATGGCTTGAACAGTATCTAATTGCGCATACCAATGTCACTTGTTTAATAGTCAGTCACGATTCAGGGTATGTTTCCACTCGCCTTTCGATCGACCCACAACTCATCGAAACACCCAGCTTCTTGGATAATGTCACGACCGACATCATTCATTATGAGAGCAAGAAGGTACCCCTAGCCCGATTCTCTTGTTACGCTTGCTCATCGAATCGTCCAGCTTGTATATTATCCTGGAAACCTCTCCACATTCGTTGAGCAGCACCCCGAGGCCAAATCCTACTATACCCTTGCCGCTACTTCGGTCAAATTCGCGTTCCCTCCCCCCGGATCTTTGATGGGTGTTCGTAGCAACACTCGTGCCATCCTTAAGCTCTCCAACTGTACATTTACTTATCCTGGACGCACCACGCCCAGTTTGTACAATGCTAGTTGCGCCCTCTCACTATCTAGGTATGTCAAACCTTTCTATGTTACCTACCGTGGTCTAATCGATCCTCCCTCAGTCGTGTCGGAGTTGTCGGCCCGAATGGTGCCGGAAAGTCGACGCTCATCAAGTTATTGACTGTTCGTCTCCCCTGTATCCGTTTACCAACCTCCGCTTATGTCTACCTTACCTTAGGGCGAAACGTCCCCTCAAGAAGGTACGGTATATAAGCACCCGGCGCTGCGCGTAGGCTACGTCTCTCAGCACGCAACTCATCACATTGGTATGTCAAGCATCGTGCACACAAAGTTGGCATACTGAAGTCAAGATGATAGAGCGTCACCTCGAGAAAACACCAATCCAATATATTCAGTGGCGATTCCAAGACGGCCATGATCGTGAGTCACGAATGGCGTTCAGCACTCTCTTGGATTTATTCACCTCAATTGTTGTACAGGTGAACTCTTAGAGAAGGTTACTCGAGTATTGACCCCAGAGGAGAAGGTTATTCTGGATCAAGACTGGGTAGGAAGGGATGGTTCCAAGCGCAAGGTCGAAGTACATCACCCGCAATTGTCTCCAGTCCATTGTTATAATGTTGACCCCTTCTTCCACAGATGATTATGGGACGACAGAAACTCAAGAAGACCTTCCAATACGAGATCAAATGGCGCGGTTTAGATCATCGATACAACACTTGGGTCCCTCGAGATGACCTCCTTGCCAAAGGCTTCATTAAATTGGTCCAGCAATTCGACGATCTAGAGTCCTCCAGAGAGGGTGCAGGTTCCAGGGATACAGCAGCCCATCTCGTGCGCAAGCACTTGGAAGACATTGGGTTGGACGGTGATATTGCTCAGTACAATGAGATATCCGGGTTATCTGGCGGTCAAAAAATCAAACTCGTCATCGCTGCTTGCTTGTGGAACAACCCTCAAATATGTATTCTCGACGAACCCAGTAATTTCTTGGACAGAGAAGCGCTTGGTGGTTTGGCCGTAGCCATCAGAGATTGGGCTGGTGCGGTGGTGATCATCTCACACAACCAAGAATTCGTATCTGCTTTATGTGAGTGTCACGCCATCTGTTCAGAGCATAGCTCACATGCGAACAGGTCCTGAGATTTGGCAAGTCGAAGCGGGTCGAATGACTCATAAAGGCAAAGCCGCCATTGTGGAGGATGCGTTTTTGGACGCGAAGTCGCCCAAGGGTAGTGGTAACAATACCCCTGCCCGCTCCAGACTTGGAACTCCGAGCGCTTCAAAGCAGGCTACCCCTGCGGCTAGTGGCGCTGAAGACGCTGCTCCCTCACCAGACAAACTACCTGTCGTCAAAAAGAAGAAGCTCACGAGAAACCAGTTGAAAGCTCAGGAGGAGAGACGCCGTAAACGGAAGTTACAGTGGCTCATCACTGGTGGCCCCAAGCCTGAAGATACGGACAGCGATTAGTATCCTAATTGTATCTTGATAGAGTAGAGCATCTTCGATCCGTTAGATCATACGAACTGGACTTCGGTCCACGTTCGCTGTGGAATCTACATACACTTCCTCATGGGAACTTCGCGAAGCAGCCTGAGAGACTTATCTCTTGTGTTGGACTGTCATCCCTTGCAATACCGATGGCTGAGAGTGCCCAAGGACGAATTCGTGTGGCTATCTGGTATGTGGTCGTGGCTAGAGGATGCTGACGCCCTACGTAATATGTTTGTTAATTCCCCCCAAGCGGTGGCGGCATCAGCGGGTTATGCACGGCGGTGGCCTTATCAAGATCCTCGGACATAGAAGTAAACGTCTATGAGGCTGCCGAACGGTTTAAAGAGATCGGGGCAGGGGTGATGATATGGTCAAGAACGTGGAGGATTCTGGAACTCCTAGGACTGTCGGAAGCCTTTGCTAAGATCGCACACGCACCCCCTACTGGGTCTATAGGCAAGTACGGCATCGTTTTGCGTCAATGCAACTTAGCGTAAATGTTTCTCTAGAAGTCGGCTTTGACTACCGACGCTCCGATAGTTCGCAAGGTTTTGGGTTTCACTGTGTTCGTATGCCCTGTGAGCACGTTCTGGAGCAAGTCAAATCTTTGTCGTCTAGTACTGATTCGCAACAGATGGTTGCATCCGGTTCCATAGAGCTGAATTCCTTGATGTGCTCATCGAGCACCTCCCAAAGGAGGTGGCCCATTTTGGGAAACGACTGACTGTTTACTCACAAAACGCTGACGGTTCTATATCCCTAACGTTCGCAGACAGATCGTCCGCAACTTGTGATGTTTTGCTAGGATGCGATGGGATTAAATCTGTCGTTCGCAGTCAAATGCTCACAGAGAAAATGCGAAGTGACGGCGACGTGAACCTGGAGGACTTGATTGAGCCGATTTGGAGCGGTACCACTGCATACAGAGGGCTCATTCCGGCAGAAAAATTATGTCGAGATGGACATCAACACAGAACAATCACGACGTCAATGATGGTACGAATCTCCATGCCCTCCTCCATAATTCCGAATACTTCATGTTGCCCTAGTATTGTGGCAAAAGCAAGGTACGCGTGCTGAGGCTCGAAAACGAACAGATACACACCTGTCTCTTAGCACGTCGTTGGCTATTCCATTTCTCAAAGCAGCATAGTAAACGTTGTCACCTTTGTATCAGAGCCGGAAAAGGAGGGGCACCCCTGTGAAGGTCCTTGGGTGACAGATTGTTCCAAGGAAGAGCTGCTGGACTGTTATCATGGATGGGAAGCTGAAGCACGAGAGTTGCTCGAGGTACTTGATTTGAACTGACTCGTATCCACATGAAGATGATGCTGACCACAGACATACAGGCGGTCGGAGCTCCAACGAAATGGAAAATTCACCAGTTGAAGCCGCTGCCCTTTTTCGTGTCAGGAAAGGTAGCTTTGGTGGGCGACTCGGTGAGTGACGTCAAAAAGGGAGAACAGACTGAACTCAGGTCGTACTGGGCACAGGCGCATGCCATGGTACCTCACCAAGGTGCAGGCGCTGGTCAAGCAATCGAGGTCATGATGTGGCGTGCTTTCAGTGAAGAACTACTCACTCACGCAAATTTTATTAGGATGCATACATTATAGCGGCCCTCCTCTCTCAGACTGAGACGGAGAAGGTTAGCATTGAGGCAGCTTTGCTAGCATACGAACATATTCGCCTTCCCATTGCCAATCATGTTTTGAATGGGTCTAGAGAATCGGGGAAGATGTATGAGTTTGACTCCATCTACGGCGAGGATTATAGGGTATTGGGGGGCGCAATAGAGCAACAATGGGACTGGATCAATTGGCCAGCACCTGAAGAGGACTTGAGAGCTGCAGTTGCGTGGTACGCAAAGTTATTGCAAGGGGCATAACGACGCTTATACAGCAGTATATAGTATGTAAATGCGTTCGGATGTGAGTTCATGCATTTTTGAGCTTTTCCGTAATTTCTGGCACGGCTTCGTAAAGATCGGCGACGAGGCCAACATCAGCGACTTGGAATATTGGAGCATCGGCATCCTTGTGCAAGGGTCAGCAGGTTCATGGGTGTAAATGTGATAAAATATACCTTATTGATGGCGACAATGAGCTTTGAATCCTTCATTCCAGCCAAATGTTGAATGGCTCCTGAAATACCGACGGCAACATATAACTCGGGTGCAACGACTTTCCCAGTCTGTCCAACCTGGAGAGAGTTGTCGGCATAACCGGCGTCCACGGCTGCGCGTGATGCGCCAACCGCTGCGCCCAGTACGTCTGCCAAAGGGTACAGAGTGTTTTGGAACGTTTCAGCATTCTTCAACGCACGGCCACCAGAGACAATACGCGAAGCAGCCCCCAATTCGGGCCTGTCTGACTTGGTAAGAGATGTATTGATATGCTGAGTAGGCGGGTCAGCCACTTCGACAGGATCTACAGGCTTGAGCTCTGCTTCTGTGGCATCTGAGGAGGAAGCCGCTGGAAAAGCAGTCGAACGGACGGTGAATACTTTTATTGGGATTTCAGACGAAGCCGCAACGGTGGCAATGGCATTTCCAGCGTACACTGGACGAACAAAAGTGGTGGTTCCTGACGAAGCATCATGCTCGACACTGGTAATATCTGATATGGCCGGAACATCAAGTTTAGCGGCGACTCGGGGCAGGATAGATTTGGCAGAGGACGAGTGCGCAGATACGAGATGGGTGAATGGAGATGCATCGGAGAGGAGCTTCTCCAGCAGTGGAGTCACGACCTCCGGTAGAGGTGCAGCATACTGAGGGGACGCAGCATGGAGAATCGTATTCACGCCCTCAAGTCTTCGGAACTGTAAGAAAGAGTTCCCTAGCAAAGATGACAATGCTTACTCACTTTTTGGCTGCCTCTACAGCACCTTGAACTTGATCCGACGCGCCAATGACGAGTCCTGTAACCTGGCCTCCAAGACCCCGAGCCGCGGTCAGAGCAGATAATGAGCCAGAGTCAATGTTGCCCTGTCGATGCTCCAAGAACACCAGTGCGTGGGGAGGGCTGGTAGCTGTCGCGTATCCTCTGAGGAATGAGCGCGTAGAGGCGACAGCAGCGATGCGAGACCTGAGCATGGCGGTACGAGGGGGAGAAGGAGAGAAACAGGAAACGTCTTGGCCACATACGATTCAGCAGCTTTCCCACGATCAATATTCATACCGGCCAGTTCAGCTCGGTATGCCGGAGCTCCTGACCCCGCTTATAAACTCCAGAAAATCCGATCTGCCACCTCTAACTCCTGATTTCGTTCTCCATGTCTTTCCAAGGATTAGTTTCTGGCTCAGAATGTGCAGTTGGCGCAAACCCACTCGCCCAGGTCCTTAAACATACCGACGGAGATCGTAGTCTGCAACAGGCATGTTCTCTACTTCTTCGAATAAGTCTCTAACTCACTGTTTCGAAAGGATAGAATCGCTGGGCCTTCATCGTCCAGAGTTAGTTGGATCCAGTTTCTGTGCTTGAAATTCTCTAACAATTACGAACAGCTCCAGCATCTTCCGGGCACATCTGCATCCCAGCTGAATGAACATGATGCGGCGATGGCGCGTCAGTTCTTTGAAGGGGGCGGAGGCCCAGGGCCTTCATTCGGGAATATGATGCACGTCCCTCCCGTGCCAATGGCTCGCTTGGCTGAGCCTTCAGGAATGCCGTCCCAAGAATTGAAGGACGCCTGGGCCATGGAACAGCATCTACAAATGCCCCAGTCATCATCGAACTGGTCTGCAGAATTCGCGACTAATGCCCCTGCACCCCTTCAACAAAACGCGACTTTTCAACCTGAAGGTGGGTGTTACGTACCTGTTACCCATGCCATATCACTCAACCACACCGTAGCGCAACAGCGCGCTAACTATTCCTCTTCGATGGGCATGTATGGCTCAATGATGCCCAGGATGTACGGAATGGGTGGGAACATGTCATTCCAACCTACGCAACAAGTCGATCAGGGAAAAGGGAAAGCCAGAGAAGCGGATTTTGAGGCTGCTTTCGCCCAGGCTGCTCTATCCTTTTCGAATCAAACCCAGTCAGCGCACATTGAAGAACTCGACGACAGTGTCACCAGCATCGAGCAAGCCCTCAAAGACACCACGTTAGAAGATGAAAGCTCAGAACTTAGCTCTGACTTCAAAAAGTAAGTCTGACTCGCCTACTTTCTAGACTTTCTAAAGAAGCTTCTTGTCAGGGTTTGGGATCATCTTCAAAATTCGGACTTGCCCCCTCCCAAGGAAGACCTTGCAAAATGGGAAGCCGAGTTCAATCAACTCATGAATAAAGGTCGCTCGGATTTGGACGTCGACTACGGTGGAGATATCCAAAAAGCTTGGGAAAGTGGACTTGGGAACTTCGAAACAGAAAACCAATTCGAAAACCCAATAAAGTTTGACGCAGAGGGGATACCCCTCCTAGGGGACTACGTCTTCGGTATGTTTCGTTTCGCCCTTCTCGTACGTAGTCCTACTAACATGGAATCTATAGAACCTAATAACAAGCACATGGCCTCGCCCGGCTCGTCCCTTGCAGAAGCGAAGCGCCTCTTGGAAAATAACGGTTCTCTATCCGAAGCCGGCTTGTTACTTGAGGCAGCAATTCAGAAAGGTGATCTAGGGGAAGGTGGGTATGAAGCTTGGATTTTGCTGGGTGACGTGCGAACAATGGACGAAAGGGAGGAGGCTGGCATGAAAGCCTTGCTTGAGGGAGTTAAGCGTGCCGAAGTTGCTGGTGCGGCCGGTGCAGGAATGATGGTATAGTCCTGGTCTCCCCCGCTGCCTTGAAGTCTGGGTGCTAACGAGTGGTTTTACCAGTCTCTCGCTATCTCATTCACGAATGAATCCTACGACAGAGCTTCATACGCCATGCTTCTCCGCTGGTTACGTGCTCGTTTCCCCGATCATCCAGTGCCAGAGGAGACTATTAAAGCTCTATCGACCAATGCATCCTGGGATACACATAGTCGCGTCACTGACGTTTATATCAACCTGGCGCGTTCGCAACATGCTGCTGGAGTTATGGACCCTGACGTTCAAATTGGTTTGGGCGTATTGTTCTATACGAACGGAGAGTATGATCGCGCGAAAGATTGTTTCGAGAGTGCCCTTGCCGTCCGACCCAAGGACTACCTCTTGTGGAACCGCCTTGGATCGTCGCTTTCAAACGGTAACAAGCCTGAAGAAGCTTTGGGAGCGTATCGAGAGGCGCTTGGACTGCGACCAACGTACACCCGTGCCATCTACAATGTCGGCGTTGCATGTAAGATCCCCTTCATCCTCATCACCAGCCATACTCATTTTCTCTAGGTATGAACATTGGCGCACATAAGGAGGCTGCCGAGCATTTCTTGACAGCCCTGAGTTTGCAAGAGTCCGATGGATCAGGTGTCAATACCAGCGAGCAACTGTGGTTCACCCTCCGACGCTCTTTGATATCGATGGTACGCCAGATCCAACTTGACCTCGCCTTTACCTTTTACTCACCCCAGTCACAGGAACGCCATGATCTCGCCAATTTAGCTAAACCGGAGACAAAGGGTAATCTAGATGTCTTCCGCAAGGAAGGATTCGATTTCTGATATTTCCGTACGAGCAAGTCATTTGTAATACCACCAATATCATTCGCTCATTCCCCACACGTGAACGAGTATAAACCCCTCATTCTCCCAAGGTCATCCATCATTAGACTGGTACCTCCTGGTACCAAAGCATCTTTCGGCCCGGGTAGTCCAGTCGTATAAAGTCACAACACCAGCAGACGTTGGTTCTTTTCAACTCTCCACCCTTTGCTAGGAGCACAATGTCTGCGTCAGAGGTTCAAATGTAAATCGCTCCCATCCCCCGACTTTTTGCCTCCTCTCACCTCTCCCTTCAGCCATACGCTTCCTACCCAGCCAACGAGCGGAAAATTAAACAAGATATCATGTCAATTGACGCAGGACAAGGTGGGTCAAGTGTCGATTGTTTTAACCGTGCTCTCATGTTCGTGGAATCTAGGCCCGGGGAGGAGCACAAGCCATGCGTTGGTGCCAACTTCCCTCCTCTTATCGCACCTTTACAACTGTTCGGCCGTATTCTAGTTCATGCTGTCGGTCTCACTGAGGAAGACATGGGAAAGCCCCAGGTATGGAGCAGCGACGGAAACCGAGCTTCTAACTGAGCATCCTAGGTTGGGATCTCGCCCATCTGGTGGGAAGGTACATTCTGGTCCCCCCTCTCTCCTAAGTCATCCCTGACTTACCCTGACTTCGGTGTGGTATAGGAAATCCTTGCAACTCCCACCTCGTCAGTAGCTTTGCGCTAAAGATAGCCAAGACTTTTGTAGCGGCTTACACGCGTTTAGCTCGACCTATCTCGGCATGTTAAAGAAGGCTGCACTGCCGAAGGTCTTGTGGGTCTCACCTTCAACACTATCGGTGTCAGGTACGTACCTACACTTGGGTTGAAAGTTCAGCAACTCAAATACTCGTGCAGCGATGCCATAACTATGGGTACAGATGGTAAGCTATTCTGTCACTCTCAATCTTTACCACAGCCTTGAACGCGAATGACAAGGGATGCGCTACTCGTAAGGGCGAACCAATATCAACGTGGTCGTCCATTAAATGCCCTCCCTCTTTACAGACTTCCTAGCCGAGACATCATTGCTGACTCAATCGAATCGGTGAAGTCAACTCTGCGCTGGTAACATCCAGATAACTGACGACAAATATAGGTCGTGATGGCGAGTCGATGTCACTCTTGGAACCCATGAACCTTCTCTCAATCTTTGTTCAGGCACAACATTACGACGGAAACATATCCATCCCAGGATGTGACAAGAACATGCCTGGATGCTTGATAGCTGCTGCGCGCCACAATAGACCTACAATCATCGTTTACGGCGGCACAATCCAGCCTGGAACTCGTCATGTTGGTCTGTGGTGCTCGCTGAACTCCAATTTGACTATGAAAGCTCAAAGATATGCAGATTGTCCATCTATGGGTAAAGTCAAAGGTGGAACAGTCAACATCTCTGATGCATTTGAGTCATTCGGTGAGCTCCATCCTTTCATACAACTTTGGAGATGTGAATGCGAACGCGGCCCAGGTGCATACGCTGTTGGCCACATTACCGAAGAGCAGCGCTTCGATGTCGTTCGGCATGCCTGCCCTGGCGCAGGTGCTTGTGGTGGAATGTACACTGCAAACACCATGAGCTCTGCCCTCGAGGTTCTTGGGATGTCCCTTCCGTACTCGTCCAGCACACCTGCGCTATATCCAGGTACGGTGTCCCTTCGTTCATCGAACTTTTCCTTTCTTACCTTGTGGATGCACTATCAGAAAAAGCTCAAGAATGCTTCAAGGCGGCCAAATACTTGAAACGGCTCCTTGAGCTTGACCTGAAGCCTAAGTTTGGTTATTCCTCTGAGAAACAACATAAATAACTGAGCCCCACGTTATCAGAGACATCCTCACCCGTCGATCTTTCCTCAACGCTATCGCCATCGTCTGTGTCCTTGGTGGTTCGACGAATGCGGTAAAGTTCTCGAAGATGTCTTTCTAGCCGATAATTGATATACTTTTTAGGTCCTCCACTTCCTGGCAATGGCCCGGGCTTGCGATGTCGATCTCACGATTGATGACTTCCAAGCTATATCAGACAAGACGCCATATTTAGCTGACCTGAAGTGTGTCTTTCATCCTGTGCTCCTTCTCGATTCGCCTGCAGAACACATGAGACAGACCATCTGGGAAATACTACATGGAAGATCTCCATCGGGTTGGCGGAATCCCGGCCCTTGTGAAGTACCTCCTCAAACACACTGATCTCATCGACGGGAGCCAACTTGTGGGTAAATTTCGCACCTGGGATCTGATTGAACTTCATCACTTCGACAGACCGTTACGGGAAGGACATTGGCAGAGAACTACGAAGATGTCGAAGAACTGAGTTTCGACAATCAGGACGTGGTACTACCGCTCGAGAACCCGATCAAGAAGACTGGCCATTTGACTATTCTGCGAGGGAGCCTAGCCCCTGGAAGCGCAGTCGCGAAACTTACTGGAAAGGAAGGACTCAAGTTTGAGGTGAACCACCTCTCGCCCTTGGGTAACAGAAAACTAACTCTGGCCGTACAGGGTACCGCGAAATGCTTTGACAGGTGGGTGATACAACCTTGGGCACCCTTGGCTGCAACTAAAGTATTTGTGGTCTCTAGCTTGGATAACTTTTACCCGTCGCTTTCACGAGGAGAGATCAAGCCTGGCACGGTCCTTATTTTTAGATACCAAGGACCGAAGGGTGCTCCAGGGATGCCCGAGGTGCGCATGCATTTCAAGGTATCCAAGAAGCTTATTTCCTCAGACAAACCCATGTCTAGATGTTAGGTTCGTTCGCTTCGCAAGGATGCCATGCTTTGAGCTTATCATTTGTTGTAGGACCTACTGCCGCTCTGATGGGAGCAGGACTGGGAAACTCCACGGCGCTGGTAACTGATGGTAGATTTTCTGGAGCCTCTCACGGGTTTATCATTGGACACGTCGTTCCTGAGGCTCGTCTTGGTGGGCCGATTGCTTTGGTTCAAGACGGAGATCCCATTGTTGTGGATGCTGAGAACAAGTCCCTCAACTGGCTTGTCAGCGAGGAAGAGCAAGCTCGACGCAGGAAAGAGTGGGAGGCTTCCGAAAAAGGCCAATTCAACGTGAAACGGGGCATCCTATTGAGATACGCGAGAGACGTCGCGGTAAGTCACACGTGGGTGTCATGAACGTTCTTGCTTGCTGAAGTGGTCTCAGCCTGCCAGCGTGGGTGCGTACTGTGATTAGAAAGGTCTGGCTGTCAATGGATGAGATGCACATAAAAATATAACCATAGCATGCCCGTTTTGTCCTGTATTGTTGTACACAAAAGTAGTTGAAATAAGATATCCGTGTATAAAGTACCAGCCTGGGGGGATGCGATATCAAACGTGCGGGGGGACCAGCATTTCTTCAGATATTCGAGCTGTCAGTGGTGTTTGCGGTGGCGAATCGCTACTGGAGGGTGGTCGCCGAGGGATGGAGAGTGATGCACGAGGAGGCGCCTCGTCGTGTGGAGGGGAGTGCGTTCCGTTTTGGTTGGGAGTGGGTGGGCCTCTGCTGGTGCTCCGCATCAACTTTCCGTTCACATAAACACGTTCGCCAGGCTGACGCTGTCCAAGAAGAACTGCTGGGTCGGGAGGGATGATGATGCCGTCCTCAAACTCCTTCTCTGAGGGCTTAGGCTCTGGTGGGGGTATTAAACCAGCTGCAATGGCAGCCTTTCTCTTTTTCCTTCTGTTGCGCTTCATAAAGTAGATGGTGAAGCCAATGATCCAAGCCAGTCCCATTACTCCTCCACATATGCTGCCAGCGATGATAGGAGTCTTTGCCTTCTGTCTAAAACAAAACCAAAACTTGAGGCGGATAGACAATGGAACCCGACGATGAGCGTACCCATGCAACGACGCCTCTTCTGAAGCACTAGGATCATCTGCCCGTCTGATTCTGTGTGGTTCGAGGGCTACTACGTCTGCAGTTGAACCATGGTTAGTCCATGCTACCCTTCTGTCGAAAACATGTGCATGCGCGCACCTAGAAATGGCATGAGAACGATGGGTATTGGAGAGGTGGTGTGGATGGAGCAAGGGGGCCTTTAAGCGATCTGGGTTTGACGAAAGCCTAACATATCAAGTAGTGTGTTGATGGACCAAATCAAGCTTGGCTAGCTGGCCCGTGCACCGACATACGCAGTCTCGGGCTGCGAAGGTCAGGGTCCCGAGGGAGTGCGTCCCTTGGCAAATCGGCACAATGAATCGGTAAACTTGGTCGTAGTCGTAATGACNNATAAAGATACAGTGTTCTACTCAAAAATACCTAATCTCGAATCATATGAGCGTCGTCGGATTCGCCAGCAACTTGGATTTCATGGACACTCTCCAAGCCAACAGACCGAAGGATTTTACCTATTTCTTCTTTCTTTACCGCCTCGGCCTCTTCCTCGCTCTTGACCAACAGCATTCCCCCGAACCCTAGTGAATTCACATTGAGCTTTTCTCCGGTTTTTAGAACGTGGTTTTCGAATCGCCTCGGAATAACATGGAGGTGCTCAAGCGTGATCAAGACATTGTATGAGGGTTTTCCGGCGGGGTATCCGGGTTCGTGACGGATCGTTGACACCACAAGGTCTAGGAGAGACAAGAATGCGCGAGATAACGTGTGTTCCAGATCCTGCGGCGACGCCGACGCCAAGTCTCTACCCAGTCGATAGACATGATTGGCATATGGTAGAGCCGCGACAGTAAAGGGCTTGTCTAGGATCATTTCCCGAACTTATGAGTGCAAACTGCGCTTGACAGAGAAGCGGATTCGGACTTACCAGGTGATTCTAAGTTGGTCCGTTGGGCGAGTTTCTCAACAGGAGGACCATCGGCATCTACAGGGACGAACTGAAGATGTTTATGAGGCTGACTAGCACCGCTGTTCTCCCCGCCTGCACCGAATACCTCGATCAGAGATCAACGCAGGTGGCCTGTTGAGACGTACAGTTATAGAATGCCAGGAAGTTCCGGCCTGCTTTCTTCGCCGCGACCAATATTGAGTAGGCTAGGACAAGCTCTGGAGGGAGTAGTGGCGTCGTTTGGGGTTTGTATTCTTATGTAGCACGACTGATCGGTCTCGGGGTAGCGGAGAACAGAGACGAAGGTGGAAGTACCTTTGGTGACAAGCAGGAAGTGGTCCGGAACGACGGAGTACTTGTTCAACTGCGATGGATCTGTTACAAATGGCCGACGTCGAACGGGAAAACAAACTCACCAGAACCACATACTCCTCCCCATCGAGCTCATCTCGTAGCTCGCCTACGAAAAGATTGGCGTTGTAGGGGGGCGCGAAGGGATCAAAAACCGTCCCCTTGTTGCCCGAGGTAGCACTCGCGCCATCACCAGCCGCATTATCAACGCCAGTCGATGGAGGTTGTGATGGTTTCTTCTGCAGCGCCGGACATAATCGCAGCTCAAACTATTGATTGAGAGGTTGAGGAGTATTGCGGCCGCAAGGTAACGAGATTTACCTCCACGCCCAGTTCTGGATGTTTCTCCACGGTTGAGGGGAAGAACAGCAGGTCGCCAGACTCGCGAGCCTTCTCATACTGCGTGGGTACCAAGCGAACGAGATCGGAGGGGGTTAGGGCCGTCGACATCCTCCTGAAGCAAGGTCCACCGCGCAAACGATTGGGAGAAGGGAGGAACTTGGAGAGATCCACTTTGCGATAACATCGTTGATTGGGTGAACATCCGAGTGCTGCAAATGTCGTGATATTGTGT